>JAQIXS010006468.1:0-10675 GCA_034700785.1 Rossiulus vilnensis | reverse complement strand
AATGGAGTACTAATTACGCTATGAGAGCGTTGCCTGATGAAGGCCTAAATAATAGGCCGAAACGTTGCAAAATAAAGAATTTTTGGCTGTGCACAACCTGGTTCATCCTCCTTTTTTCGTCACTACCAGCCATATGATGGTGAAATTAGACTTTTCACAAATACAAAGCCTTGGACTTTAATAGAATAAAAAGTTCCTATTTTAAATTTAATTCTAGCTTCCAATATAGTCAACTCACTAGAGAAATAAAAGGCTAGTTTATTGAACAACAACAAGAAGCACATAGCACGACCTGGTTTTATAAACGTTTAATGAATTTGAGTTTACGGCATGTCCCTTAACTGGCATGCACAATGGCAGCCAGTGTGCAAAAAACAGCCTCACCTCAGCCTCGCCATGAGATGAAGTGAAAAATAAAACAGGTTTGATGGAAAAATAAAGCATCTAGACGTGGCATTCTGCATAGAATAACAGGATAGGTCTGCGAAGGATAAAGATTATATAGGGCCATCAAAGTGCATAACATGTTCAGGTGCCGAGAAGGGTTGCACGGGTACCGTGCATGCCATAGCAACGCCCTTTATATTTATGTCAAAAACGAGTATTTTCTATTTGCCATGCAGGATGGGACCCGGTTTGCACTGGCATGGATACACTTTATAGTGGCAGTCACGAGGGACTTCTACAGAACTCTATTAATAAATCAAAATGCAGACTAACATATTCGCTTCCTTATGTTGAAAAGACGATGCAACGCAGCAACGCCATTTCACCTGAATAAAACGACGATTGAAAAATGACATTCATTATGGTTACCCAAGATACGAAAACAAACTTAAAATATGTAAACAATAATATTGTTGTGCTTGTTAAGGTATTCTCAGGACATAGGTCACCGCCGAGTTCACATTCAGTGACGATACTATTCAACTTGCGTGACATTTCAAATTAAACGGTTAATAATGTTAGCAAGAATTATAACTGATTTACCAACTAAAGCCGTACAAAGTATTATCAGAGCCTTAATGAAATTTATCAGCCTTTCAGCTAACGTGGTAGTACGATAAATTGTAAATAATTTTGTCCAGTGGTCCTCATGCTTCAGAAATATAACTATCACGCATCCAGAGGGTCTCCTTACGTTCAATTCACAAGCAACGATTTTTAAAAATAGGTTTTATGGATAAACGCCACAAATCGATTTTTTTTGCATGCTAGAAGAAATAAATATGAAATGCCAATTTGATGGAGTCTCTCATCTCGCCAATCACAGCTGTTGTAAATCCCCACGATGCGATGGAAAGCATTTTTAAATCTAAATACATGACAATTAATCAATAACACGATAGAATTTCTACGCACGCTACTAGGCGCATCACATTTTGCTTCGTTCATTTTGATTTTTCTGACACCTTTCACTGATTTCCATCCTTTTCAATTTTGGATAAATTATGCCCATTTGGTGCTTAATGAAGCCACATGGAATATTTGTATTTCGCATAACGCTACAGTCCTTACACAGACTGCCATGTTGCCATTATAACACATCAGATAAAAGCATGTATCGCTGTGTTTGTGACAGCATTTTCAAACTTTGATAAATATCTAGTCAACGTAAGCGGAATTATTTGAAGGTGATGTCGTCGTTGTCAGGAAGTGCTGCTATCCGGAAATTAAGGCATTTAGCCGTCGCGTCGTGACATGCAGCGATTTATTTGCATGCCTGTTTGTTGCAAATGTCTAAAGTAAAACAAACATTCAAAAGTCAGAAATAAAAGTATAGCTAATATAAATTAAAGTGTGATATTTTTGTTTATACTTTAGCCAAAAGAGGATTTTTTTCATCCCCGAACAGGGGAAAAATACTAAGACAAGATAAATGAGAGAAATCATCAGTGATAAAAAGTGTATTTATTTGAACAAGCCAGTCAATTAGTAGGAACTGGCTTAATCAAACGACCAACACCAGAAAAAAAGTTGATTGGCCAAGAAGTGTTTATTTCGTCTTAGCAAGTCCACTCACCTCACAAAATGAAATGGAAAAACGTCGCTTACTTTTACGCTAATACAAACATCGTCAATAAAAAACTCGTTAATCAGGTAAATAGATTATCGTTCGAACAGAGGAAAAGAATAAAACAAGGGTTGTGCGTAATAGGTGTGCATGATACCTGAAAAACAACAACTCCGAAACAGGTTTAAAGACAAAACTTCAAATTAAAGACTAAAGAATCTCATATCTGTCAACCACATGATAATTTTTCGGCACAGAAATCAGACAAAAGCATGAAATACATACATGCCCAGAAGATACGTGCTTTAGAAATTTGAAACAAAAAAAAACATAACTTCTAGTATTGTGGAAAAAATTGACAGGAAGAACAAAGCGGAAACGGGTGAATAAATAACATCGCAAATTCATCAGAAAAAGTTTTTTGAGTTTAAAAGCCATATTTTTATTATTTCCCCATTTCCTGTTGCATTATTTTACCATAGTCTTCCTGTGACATTTTACTGCAGGCTATTATTCGTTGTAATTAAGGGTGTCACAAACATGTCTGCATATGTTTTTATACGAAATCACTTCAGTTACAAAATAACTGAAGCTCCTGATTAATGGTGCATTTTTATTCAATTTCGTTCTCGTTTATCATCACGAATTCAGGCTTAAAAAAATACTTTGGTAATTCGACGCTTAGAAATACGCCGCAGCTTTCGGGACATCCTGTATTCCAGTTTGTATATTCAAGACAAAATATATTCAATATTTGGCTGGAGATTTAATGAGCAAGCAAGCACAATGCTGCTTACGTGTACGTTGGTAAACAGGCATCATGCTCGGTTCGTCAATGGTTTTTTTTCCGTTTCACTCCAAATAGAAATGTTCATGTACATGTATATACATATTACGCTTCCGGTTGGAGCCTCCAAAGTGCATGCAGAGGCCTATAATCGATATCGATTTTATATTATTAGTGTCATTAGATTTCCAATAAACCGACTCCATTTCGATTTTCATTCAGGGAAATCTGCTCCGATGCATGACAATACCCCAAATGGCAAATAGAGGACGTGGAAAAATAATGGCAAAGAGGGCCGGGACTCACGGTGCACTCATAAGCGAACTCCAATGCCCTGGAAAAGTCCGGTGCACGACGGGTGATTAAGAAAATGCCTTGATTTGAATAACAAACCGTGATATAAAGATTTCATTTCGTGAAATCATTTTTATATTCAGCCGATGAATCAAGTTGTCGGTGGTCTCGACAAATTTTTATTGATTTCAGACCAAGAAATACCTCATTAAAATTAAAATGAACCCTTGTTATAGTGACCATCCAAGGGACCAGACAAGAATTTCAATTCTTACACCTAAAACAAAGTAAATTATTATCACGTCCATTAAAAATTATACGTACATTAATTTTAAGATTCTACTATCATTAGGATTAGGTCAGTTCAAGAGAAGTTCTTTACACATGTATTAGAATTACGGTCTTTCAAACTTAAATTTGCTGATGCCATACAACAATTGCATATGAAGTACATAAAATTAATTTTCACAAAATATATGGTCTATATACATGTATTCATAGCAAAGTGGCCATTTACTGCACTTCAAATGTATAACGGAAGATGCATATTTCAAGAGGCTACCAGTAACATATTCGAATCGCTTTCATCACAAAGTAGCTGTTATGCAAGCAGTGAAGCATACGAGAGCATTATACATGTACCTCTCTAGTTTAACAAATATTTACAGTACTTTAAAGGAGGCCGTTCCTATTTGTCGTCTGAAGAACGAAGAATTATTACAAAATCACCATATTTACCTAATACGTGTGTTGTTCGCTATGCATTTTTTTTCAAATTCAAAAATTGCAACCATGAAGCAGACTGAATGTGGTTATACCGCAATCATTCAAAATAAGAGCAAAATGGATCAACTTCAGTCGTAAACATGAAGAACGAATTATTCTGCAATGCTTTTGAAAAAATGGATTTTTAAAAATTAAATCCACTGTTTTAGGCAAGCTTTTTCAATTGTGTACATAACGTGTACCATTGCAGGAATTGGTTTTCCAGCCATTTTATTTTTCATGTATAAGAAATGTTCAAGTTGACATCATTCCAAAGACATTAATTATTCAGGCTTAAGTAGAGTCCAATCGTAATACGCGTTCAAATTTTTACACAAACACTATCCGCCGGGCTAACCCGAGGAACCAACTGCAAAATTCTAAATTAGATTTTATTGACGCCACGCAGGTCACGAGGGGAAAAGCAAATGAATTCAGAGAGGAAGCAATAAAACATTTTCTTCAGCACTGCCGGCAGAAACGGTAGTTTTATTTATTTTGTTTCGACGCATATAACTTGAAAAATCTCGTGCACATAGGGCAAATTTCGCGAAAGCCAAGTTGAACATAAATATACACAAGTGACAAACCCGCTTTGCCCCGCATCTGCATTGCATGGCTCATTATTTATGGACTTAAAATCCACTCGAAATTTCATTACGGTGCAAACGAACATAGCAAAAAAAAAACCAAATTTTGAACTTTAACTTCATGCACTGGTGATAGCACAAAACAGCCTAGCAAAATAGGAATTTCAATAAGGAGTGGTGGTAAGACTATCTGGTTGGGTATGGATGCACAGCCATGGAAGACATTACATCAAGCTAGATATGCACGCATTAACATTTCCATTCAACCAAGTGAAAGAAATTCAAAAATAAAGAAGCAATGCAGTGTGATCGTTTGCTCGTAATCATGGGCTTTTGCTGCCTTTGTTAAAGTCCTAAGCACCGTGTTCCGCAGCAGAACGTGAGGCCAGAAAATTGGCCAAGAAATAGAAAAAGCCTTCGCAATCCCAAAGACGACTTTATTTGGTTGGCATCTCCTGGGAAATATTGAGATGGAATAGGTGAACGCCAGCAGAAAACTCGGATGGAGTAAAACAGTGGACGTTAAAAGGCTAGATTACACGATATAGTGTAAGAAAAGCACGAGTCCAAATTAAGTCGCAATAAATTGTTCGTGCCAAAATAAAGAAAAGAAAAAGTAAGCATAAAATATTGATCAATCTTCGACGCTACGTTAAGTTAGGCGACCTAAAATTTGAATAAATTTGAAATTGAAAAAATGTTGTGCTGCCTTGATAATTTATAATCGGAAACGTTACAAAAACAAAACAAACGGGACAAAAACGAGTCTGCTTGAGTGTCGTTGGGATGCTGCTTTTGCATAGGCGACAAGACGCGTAAATTAAAGTTAGCTTAAATTTGAATTAACATTTCCGTAGAACGCTTTGATAATAATTAACTTGTCGATTTGCATCAGCATAGATTTTGCAGGATGTCAAAATTTATTAAAAAAAACAGTCATAGTTTGCTATGATTTAGTTTAACAATATTTGACCAATATAGATCTACATGCAAACAGAGTAGGATGTGCACTTTCACAACTTTTGGAACATATAAGTAGGATAAAGAGATGCGCTATAAAAATGTGTTTGCCACGATGCATTCCATTTGACGTCGTAATCATTCATACAAAATCACATCAGGAAACACTGCTGCGTTAACAGGGTTTATAGCCATATTAAAGTTCGCGCCATCGCTAGATAGTCTTGGCCTTTATAAAGATTAGAGGTGAATTTCTACAGTACATGCACATGTATGTTTTCTTATCTAAACTACATAAGTGTACTCATACATGTATATGCCAACACTATATATAAGCGTTGGACAACAAATTTAAAGCAATAGACGTGCATGCACACAAGCGAATCAAATTACATGGCAATGTTTTCGACTTGTGTAATTAGACACCTAAAGATCTTGGATAGAAATCCATCTGGCCATGGAGGCCAACAAGAAGTGATTGACCTCGTGTTTATAATGGTGCGTCTAATGCTTGAGTAAACCGTTTATTGTCCCAAAGAAAACCAAGGATACAACATTCAAACAAATAAGGGATAATATGCGATAGATGCAATCATATGAAGTCTGGACGTATTTTTAACACCGGTAAACACTTCCGAAATATCACGTTTCAATAAAACAGCGATCGGCTGTTTTCATATCTCGCTTTTCTTTTTCTATTTCTGCATATTCGCGTGTCGTGCATAATAAAGCGAGTGATTAATTTGGCTAATTTTTCCTCTGACTTCCTGCCAGTTGCACAAAAGAAATATGGCCGACCATAATAAGCCTTTTAAAAGCCCCACATTAACGAAGATAAAAGCAGATTACACCAGCGCTACATTCAAGAGTTTTCAGCTTCCTTGGTACGTTGCTTTACTAGCAGTTCTCCAGAGAGCCATTATTAAAAACAGTTTCATAATGTAGGAAACTGGAAGAGGGCAAGATCGAAGCAGTTTCGCTTCAACGCACGCCGGCATAAAATTCTGCAAAAATTTGAATTCCTAACCAAAGCTAGAGAGAGACTCTACATTGCGTTAACGGGCAACACTTAGATTATGCACATGTGACCTAGCCAGGAAGTGGGGGGTTCCTTGTTCTCCAGGCGCGCATATACTGTACGACCACCGAAACAGAACTCATAAAACTGGCCTCCATTTCACATTGGAACGAATAAAACTAGTTACCAACTCTAAAGCTGAATTATGGGCATGGGCGCGCATCGACAGCCAGGCATTCAGGCGTAGGAAATGGAACCAATGCGTTCCAATTCAGGGGGAAAAAATTGCGGAAGAATTTCTGGAAATGCGCCCAACGATCAATTTGGAGCAGGAGAAGAAGAAAAAACGTGATTATTGGCCAGAGATTTAAAATGGTAGCGAGCGAGATGGTGCCATGAAAAGTGGACAAATGGAGGGACCACTCGAGACATCTCTTTCAGACGTTTTCTGGCAAGCGTCCACAGAAAACGTTTTGCATGGTCAGAAGCGATCGGGAATGCAACGATTTATAATCAGGAGAAATGCGCAACATTTGTAGCGGAAGAAAACAAACAGAGCAATGCCGTCAGTAGTGTTATTGTTGAAGCAAGATGATCAAATGGCTGCCCCGTTGGTCAAGCAAATAGTGCAATCAATGATTTTCACTTTCAATGCAATTGCTTACATGTACATTTACATGTAGCTTAGCTGTGCGTCCATATAGCCAGAACAGCATAACCCTATGAAAAATGCAGAACAGCGAGTGGTAGGAGAAACGACAACATTCGTAATGTACATTACAGCATTATCGAGGGCTGCTACAAGATAATCTTTCACTCTAAAATAAAAACATCAAAAAACAACACTAAAACCTAAAAATATCTTTCATATCTCCACGCCAATGTAGCTTACTGATGTGTGCTATAGCCATAAAATGCTTGCAAAACTAGCCTATACACTGCATATACATGTAGAAGATTGTCAGAAACGTTGCGTATATGAGACATTTTCATACCATTACCAGTTCATTAATCGTAGGCAAATCTCGTTTTAATTTGGTTTTGATCGAAACATGTCCTTAATTGTTGGTACAATTCATCATTCACCCCATAACGAATTTATTAAGACCCATAATAAAGTGAATAAATCAAGTTCACCATTCATTAGCATTAATCAAGTTACGTGAGAAGAGAAATGCTGTACATACCATTCTCAAAATTAATGAGAGGTCCTCATAATATATAGGACGTTTTCAAGTTTCCAGTGCAATCTTAAATTACTTATTTGTAACTGGGAAGAGAGCAATATTTTCGCCTTTATATTTTTTATATCTTACATTTATTCACTGCCAATGCAAGTATTTTTTTAGTTTGAATAAGAAATTTTTGAAAATCCAATCATGAAACAACATTAACAGAACATAAATAACTGAATGATTTGTGCGATATTATTGGATGTCTGTTACTTTCCTAATTTGAGAAACGTGTTTTTCTTTTATGCTTATTAAGACAATTCGGAACTTGCAATTAAATTTTATGAAGTAATTGGATAACTCGGCTTGATCAGGAAAAATGTCTATGATCCAAACAACTCCGACATTGTACATGTATAATGACTTCATTATAACGTTTACTTTTGAAAATAACAAATCTTGCTGGTGTATTTGCTGATTTTCTAGCATTGGTTTACATCTGCGTTTGGTTTCTGCTGGGAATTGAGACGCTTGGGAAGAAAAGGGAGCTGTAATAATTGATCGTGGTATTTCAGAAATAGATCAGTATTTAACAACATCATGAATTACGACTTACATGTATTAGCAAGAAGGTTGCAGAGTTCCGAAACCTCAAGTGAAAATGACTACAGATAACGAAGCTATTGCACTGCAGGAAATGTCACGTAAGCAAATCATTTGTTTTAATTTCAAGTGTTGTGTCGTATTCACATTATGAGAAGTTTATTTAGATATTAAAAGTTAAACTCTTTCAACAACCGGTCAGAAGAAGGAACCCGACATTTATTTAAAAGTTTATTGTCATAGTAAATTTAAATATCAATAATAAAGTGGTAAAACTGCACCTCAGAAGCCTGACCCATACTTTCCTCTTTTTGTTTCAATGTTTTGAACGCCATTAAGTTTGTAGCAGCAGTTTATTGTATAAAAAACAGTAATTATTGATTGCCATATTTTTGTAGAGAAAAATAGAAAAGCCACATTTTTAATACATTCACTTCATACATAAAAAATCCAAATATTATCTTCCTCTTAAAAAACCGGAATAGAATTCGTGAATATCATATCAAATGAAATCCTATATGTTAATACAATGATTTCAACAAAAACGTTTTCCTATTTTGCACTTCCTGACAATCAGTTGCTTTGTTGCCAACAGCGTCAGATACGCGATTGAAAGACTGCTGGAATGAATAATACATATTTACTTTTAATTTCTTACATAAATATGAAGAAGAAAAGGGAGTAACACTCCTCATCCAATTATCCTTTTTCATTCAACCAAACAGCCCGCTGGCTAAAAACCATACTTTCGCTGATTACATATTGTCATGGAAAATTCAATTTAAATCACAACGCTTATCATATTCTGGAAAGGCAAGTTTCAAACTTCGATTATATTCTCCATCCACACACAACAACATTTTAATATTTTAAACTCGAGACTGACTTCCCGTCATCTCGAGGAACAGTGGATGAAAGAGCAATGCAATTTTTCTACAAAAGATGCCATAAAAATACTTCTGTTAAAATAGCTACGGGCGAGTGAGGCTCTGAAATCAAAAAGGCCAATAAAACCAAAATAAAAATACCTGAGAGCAGTAACAGACTGTACAATACTAAAGCAAAACGATAAATTGAATGCGATATTGCCTCGAGGAGTCACTGGACAGCTACACCGGTGGAAAAAATCTTGCAAGAACAACACAAGTAATCATAACATTACGAGCGTATATTATATAGCCCAGGGCTTAATAATAGATCGCAATCAAACAATTGTGGTGAGATTTTAGTTTTGAAGATGATCAATGCTCTTATTCTGCCCTACGCTATTCTGGAAAGCTTAAATTGACAAGGGCATTTCGTCCACAGTTGAAATTGCCATCAATATCCTTCACTCAGTGATATTTCTTAAATTATTTGGCACCTGTAAGCATGTCAACAGCTGGACGTTTCCGGGATGCAATCAGCAATGTGAGCTGTATCTGCAGCAAAAACCTCGTTAAACCCTTTCGCTTTTTGTATTGCGGGATAGGCGACAGGTATGTAAGAATAGTTCTGGGAGGGAATATCCATGTCAATACGCATTTAAATGTAGAAGAAGCAGGCAATTTTGGAAGTTTGTTTATTGAGCCACCCACACGACACATACAGGACAGGGAAAGGAAAAGGGAGGTTGTGAGAATTAAATCCAGAAGGGTGGCCGATTTGTAAAGATAAAAGTTCCTGCACTTGCCAAGAAAATCCATGAAAACCAAAAGGCCAGACCGGTCGACCCGGGTTCCGAACCCGCGTCCCCCGGGCCAAATACCTGGAGCAAAAATTTGCGCCATCGTTTTGGGAAGTGCTGAAGCTTGCTTTTAATCTTTTGACATTCAATTCCAGAGCAGTTCACATAATACACATGTAAATACTGCATGTATTTTAATGTTAGGTTATAGGGGCAATAGCATGCCCAGTTAGCGGTGCGTAAAATGCAGAAGTTGTAATGTATCTTATTATATTGACAACATTTGGGCAAACCCATTGTATTCGAATTGAGGCTCAAAATTTAAAGAATGCAGGGGGATAATTACTAGTTTCTCAAGGCAAATTGCATCGTCCACAATAAGTAAATGAGTGAGCCTTTGAACGACTGCTACTAGGAATGCGAGTTGATAAACCATAAAAAGAAATGGTCAACACAAGGTCTCGGAGGGTCAGCACCCTTCAGGGAAGGTGCATTTCAGGACATTTAGATGTCGACTTGGGGATCAGAGTCAACGTGTTTAGGATGGAATTCTCCAGACATTTCCATGGGCAACGTCATAATTATTATTGCATTTTGACACAGCGATAATTTACACCACGGACTTTACTCTTGAAATGAATTACCAATCAAATTATTAACTACATGTAGGCCTACAATTCCTTAAAACGTGTTATATCACAACATCCTTTTCACATCGTTAAAACTAGCGCTGTGTTTTTCGAATATTCGAACATTCGCTTATTCGAAACCCAAAATAAATTTTGAGTTCGAATATTCGAACATTC
>JAQIXS010006467.1:0-10676 GCA_034700785.1 Rossiulus vilnensis | reverse complement strand
CTTTTTGAGATTTTTTGTTCTCCCGAACATCATAATATAGATTTCATGGAGATGTAAGAAGATGACTGAAAAGCGCCATCAGGTGCCTTATTCATTAACATCGGCATGTGCTCGTGTGAGAAAATCGAACTGAATTGGTGGTTATTTTAGGCGCGTTGCGAAAATCCAGCGCTTGCTTGCCTGCTTTTTGCTGGATTGTTTTCTGCTTACGACTTGCTGATCTGAATGCACATAGAGATTAGCTACGATTTGTTCTGAAATTGGCAGCAAAAATGTGCTTGCAGCTTGCATTCGGCACTGCAGGCTGCAAGCACAATCCGTCTGCTTTCTTTATCTGCCTCAATATTTCTAATTATTGACCTATAAATATCATAATTTTAACTAATTACCTGCGCGGAGCTATGGGAAAACTGATTTATTGGCATCCAAGGTAATATAATCTCTGTCCTCATCAGTTAAAATTATAATTACGCTATCTTTCTTAGACACGCTGGACACCGCCATCTTTAAAAAACACTAGACAAGCAAACTCAGCATGGTTTTTGTTTGCTGGTCTTGCTGGCCGTTGGCTTGTCGTCCGCTTGACTTTAGCAACGACCTCTGCTGCCCAGCAGCATGGGAATTGCTGGCCATTTGCTGGATTTTCGCAACACGCCTTTTGGAGATTTTATTTCGTGATGAATTACATCGGATGGACAGTAGACAATGCTCCAAAACCAGACACGTTTTACTACATCGCTGAAAACCACTGCGTGTAGCAGCGAAATGATGTACAAATCAATAAATAGGTCAATTATTGCTCTTAGCTCATTCGAAAAAAAATGCCAATATTGGTGTACATTTCACCGTCTGCACCCTGCGTTTCTTGTGTTTCAAATACTGTCTCGCAGAGCAATGTATTATCTGCGAGCAACATGTAGGCCATATCAGTATATTCATATCCATATATGCCCATATACTGTTTATACCTTGTATCCATAAAATCCACACAAGTATATATTTATATGTCTTTTGATTCTGACATAGACCATATACAGTACGTCAACATATTTGGTCATACATATGTCTACGTCCAAACCAATAAAATACAATACTGTACACCTGGTAACTAATATTAAAATTCAAATTCTATAACCACAACTTGGGCCAATTATTCAGCCATATTACGCACGGCCAGATTTGGTTTTTACATAACGAGCTATGGCATATATAACCCCATTCATGACCATATTCAACTTATCCATCAGGGCTTCGTAAACTCGTTTTCCAAATCATTAAATTTGTGGTATATAATGTCATACTGCATGCGGATTTTGTGTGATTAGGCAGCCTATCACACTAAAACGCAATGCAACACGACCACGATTTTTCAAAGAGCATTTATCAAAACGAATAGAGAGGGGAAAATGCCAAAAGTCAGACGTCATCAAAACTAAAACTGCTGATTAGGCCGATAACGTTTATGTAAGTTATGCTTTTTATTGGTTTCATAAAAAGCGACTCCCTAAACAGCTATCTGCGGTTGCGAGCGCATCGAATGTTTCTCCAAATCAAATTATTCCGATATAAGATAAAGGACATGAAATCGCCATCATTGAATTCTCTCGCCTATACGAGCGACTTTTCGAAATTCGTTGTGAAAGCGCAATTTCCCATCGCAATTGCGTGATAAAGCGTGTCCATGGTCCGTTAGACATTATTTGCGCCAAGAACAAAGTGGGCGGATCGTGTGACGAGCAAATTCCATCGCAGTGCTTTGGCTTTTTAAATGGATCGAAAAAGTGTAAATGGGCCCCTTTTGCCACATCAATACACATTCACGACAAGAACATGGTCGAAAAAGCCTTCTCGAGAAAAAAACAGAGGGAAGGAAAATGGCGATGATGGGGGTTGTTAGGGCTCGCGATGAATCGTAAACCGAAGAGGCCTTGGCTTTTCCGGTTCCTGGGTAATTTTTCGTTTCTGCTTATTTTGCGTCCCATTCGTTCGTTCAATCACAGTTCGGTTTATTTTTGCGATTGCGAAGGCCGCGAATGCAACAACAACCGCGTTATCTGCGACGCTATTCAATGTATGACCAGTCACAAAAAGCACTCCCAGTGCATGCAACATTGTTATACTATGCTGTAAAAGTCACTCTTTCACTCGAAAAGACATTCGCATGCCCAGGGGACATCGAAAACTAGCACTATAAAAAAACCATAGAAATTAACTGCTATTTAGGCAATGGATGCGATGTTGTGTTTCGTCGAATAATAATACACCACAAATGGATTCTAGTTTTCTACGAATTGTTTGATTGGATTTTAAAATGTAATGTTTTCCAGCCTAAACCTCAACTCAAAAAAAAATCAACTTTACGTTTACGAAGTTTAGCATGGCCTTCATTATACCTAACCTCCTTAATACTAAGCTAGACATACATGTACTATGGTATTTATGGAAAGACGTGATTATAAGATACACCAAGTCATACATCATCAATTTTTCAACATTAAAAAGCAGAATTCAAATTGCACCACCCCAACACCACGCACACATGCGAACTACGATCATCTTTACATCATCCTTTCGAAGCAAACAAAAATTTGTTTGGCAGTGATTAAACTATTATGAGCTTTCCGAATTAATTTCTCTTATCCTAGAGAGCTATGAGTTGCATTCTCTCGCACATTTGAGTGCCAACTTCCCGGAAGCTGTTCATAGCTTTGACGTATTCAATGGGATACTAGAGATCAGGCTGCTATCCATTAAAGGTGATTCCAAGGATTACCCTTTCGCCAATAATGCCAAAAGTCGGTCCAAATGATGATATTACTCTAATCTTGCCGCATCTTACGTACCAATTATAGTTAATAACAAAGAAAAGGCATTGGGAGAGAAATAACTTCCCAGTGTAAGTTTCTTAGCAAGTCTGCGCATGCGTTTTGCCTGTTTCTGTTCTCAAGTCATTCGCGGTCGAACAGGAAGTTGAAAGAGGAAGGACTGTTCGGTTGCTATGTAATTTGGTTTCTTTCCATTTTTTTGCGTTACAAAATTGCCAAACGATGTCAGAAATCCCAAAAGCAGATAACATCAGATATTTACAATGTAATGAAATACCGACTTCAATGCTACTGGAAAATTTAATTTAAGAAAAGCCTTTATTGTTCCTACAACTCTGCTGTCATAGAGGTCGATGTGGTACAAAGCTTTGCGTTCGAACATGTGCTAAAAATACTTAGATCTAGCGAATAGAAAATAAATGGAAGGATTTTAATCATCGGTTATAGTAATTTAACGATTTCACTATAAAGGATTACTTCATGGATTTACTGCATGTCGTACATGTACAGTAAACTCTCAACATTCGTGGTTTTGTCATCTTCGAATTCAACATTCGCGGACAGAAAACTGTAGATCTGTTTCAATATTCACGATTCAAGGAAAAAATTATGACGAAGCCATATGTAGCCATACACTCACCAAAATATGTTCGTTAGTGGGAAACATGATATACCTGATCGCTTAGTGTAAATCTGTAGAAAATCGGATCTCTTTATTTCCAGATTTGCCAATTCCCATTAACTCGCATTATGCCGCTCATGCAGAAAATCCATGAAACAAGTACGAAATAGAAGCGTATTTGGCTCGGTGTTCCAACTTCACAATAAATAAATTTCGAAATATTCACCGAATTTTAAAAACAACTTATCAAAGTTCTTTAGGCTGAGCTAAACGTAGGCACACCTGACAAAAGAAAAGATTACTAATAAATGTACATTTGTGCTGTAAATACTTTTTATAATTGCTATTTTTTTTACTGTAGAATTGATCTTCCACTTGGATCCTAGTTATCTTTTATAACTTGAAAATATCTTAATTATCTGTAGGAAATCTGTAGGCAACTCCTTGGCGGTTGCATTTCGGTTTTTTTCAAGTTTATTTTATTGATTATGTAAATAATCGGGGCATTTTCGAATTATAAAAAAAAACGCAGAACCAAGTGGACAACCAAGAGGGCAATAAATGTACCAATTAAAACAATTGTTTGAAGCATAAATGAAGAACAAGTTAATAAAGTCAGTACATGGATAAAACCGTTGATTGACACTTCGTATTTTATATTTATACATTATACATTTATACATTGTAGCATTCAAGCAATGTAATTATAGATATTATCATGGTATTCATTAGCGATATTAAGCTCATATAGGTGTCGTTAACTAAATATTCTCCGAGATGAAATTTACTCAAAAAATAATTGATTACTTGTACGACTCCCACCCAATCTGCTTCTCCAATTTTTTAGGTTGAGATTGATCAGATGCACTTACCGAGCAGCTGATCAACCTCAACCTAAAAATCAACCCACTTAAGTACTCTGCAACCCATCAACTGCAACTAAATTAACCCGTTAAAAATCACTGCAGCCCGTTATCTGAAACTATTCAGTTAAATAAAGCATATCCCCAACAATAAACGAACAATCGGTACCATGATTCTCCTTGAAATTTTATAAGCGATGAAGCGATTTAAACAGATTTCCACCCGCGCACTACATTACGCGTTTTCGTTTAATTAACGCTTTACACAACTTGAGAGACTTGCCGTAACCGGCCCTAACATCTTTTCACAATTTCCGTGCAATCAAGGTTGAACTCGGGCATCGAATTGCCTAGCGTTTTTCCCAGAATTTATTTTCTTCTCTGCTTCGGTGGTGGTCGACCCCATGCCCTCTCACGTCAGCGCCATCTTGATCTCTTTAGGCATAATACGCCAATGTATACAGTGGCAACCCAGTTTGAAAGCGCTCTGGCGGCAGTCAATGGCCAATTTTTATAATCTGGCATATGTAAGCTTCCATATAAATTACATACTTCCCCCTTGCACCGCATCCCGAATGGTGCACATTGATATTCGCCCCTCGCTCGCAAACCCAGTGAGTCGGTGCGTCTAAGTTGTCAGCAAAGTGGATTCTGCTCACGGTCTGTTTGAATTGGTCTCCTGCACCAATCAAATCCAGCACGCAGCTGAGGATTTGGACCCCGGTTCCCCGCTCACAATAAATCGTCTTGGAAAATACTTTTCTATCACTGCGCGTATATCCAACGAAGGAAACAAAAGCAAAGGCTCGCTGCATGTGGAACAGAAAACGGAGCTGGAGGAGAGAGAAGAAGCCAGCATCCATCACTCCGAAGGAAACCAGCACGAAGAAAGGAGAGTGGAAATCCGCGAGGGAGGAGTGGCAGCCACCGACCACTTCAGGGGGACTCTCACTGTGGGAGATCAGTTCGCCAAGATGGTAAGCTTTCCCATCATTTAATGCCTATTTACCTGCATATCCCAGGACAGGTTCAAGTCATGGAATTCCGTACACCTATTGTCACCATGGTGATTTAGTCAGCTATTTGAGACACTGTTTGGATGACATTTGAAGGAATGGACTGGAAAGCCAATGACTAACCCACTGAGTCATCGATCTAAAATAATCAACTTTTAATCCAACAACAACTTTCAATACATGTGCATCGGGCTTTCGACGGCTCCCATTTTTTAATGCTTTTATTAATTTTAATTGAACATTGTGATATTTTTTATTTATTGCGTTCAAGAAATCGGCATGAGCTTCCCAACAAATTTCAAATACCGATGGGAATGCGCTATAGAACGGGCACTTTTGTTCAATTCATCACCAATTACCATACTTTTCATTTTAATCTAAATTTTTACTTGCATCCAGTGTTAACGTTTGATTTAATCAAGCAATAGGCTCTACCTAACATGTCATGTAATTCTTCTAACACCATTATGTAACGTTTAAAATTTTTCTCATCTGATTAATATATATTATTTATATATTATTTCAGTCGAGTATCCCAAATCCAATCAGTCAAAGTAAAGATATGCTGTCGAGTACCGAACTGAATTAAACTGAATCTGAGCAAAATCAGATTTGCTAGTACATTAATGATGTTTTGCATGCTATCAATGATGCTATCTTAATGAAGTGTAAAACTTTTCCCTGTCAACATTTACATGCTCTTGTAGGAATTAATTCAATTTATGTTGTTCTGTAGATAGTGCATCGATTTTCAACGTCTCTGCGTTGTTCAGAGAGAGATATGGCCAAAGATCGAAGCATTAACAACGTTCAGTAATAGGGAACTTCCGAGCGACTTAGAAATGGTGCAGTTGTTCTACTACGAAAGCCGTGGCAAATGCTGCCTGAAATTCCTGAACAATGAAGGCTTCCCCAACAAGATTCTTTTGTTTCCTGATGAGGGCTGGGCCGCGCCGGCCACTTGTTCGCATTGGATTTTGAAAACGCCCTGGTGGAGTCGCACCCGCTGCAAAGTGATCGAAATCAGCGGCACCAAGAGGTATTCGACCAGGGCCAAAATGGTGGACACTGGCAAAGGGACAATGTGGATCAAAGGACGGTTCAAGACGGGCGCGGATCCAGACTTCCAGCTTTTTCTGACCACTCACGTGTCACCGTCCGATTTCAAAATGGGATACAGCATGACAGGCACCCTGGAGAGGGGTGATCGAAAAAAGGACAGACGATTGCAGCTCACGCATTACGCCATGATCAAACGAAAAGAGTATTAATTGGCAAATAAGCAGCATTGCCAATTCTGCCTGCTAAGGACACGAGTGTAAAAACTGTTTGAATTAACTTCATCATCCTGCTCCAAATCGGACGTACAACAATGCGGTTTTACTGTTTGCAATTGCTGTAACCAAAATTAGCCAGTTTCATATTGATGGCTTCAGTGTTCATTGTAAATCGTGTGCAGGATGCGAAAGGATGTCACGAGTTTTCAGCTTTGTCCTCCTGTTATTTGTGCTCTATTTTCTAAATTGATGGCGGAGGTTGACATCAACGTTTTATTGAAAGATAATCACGATTTTCCGTGGCAGCTTTCATTTCCCCTTCAACAGACTGCTTTATTCAATTTTCGGTTCTCTTTGACGGAATTCCGTATGCGTGCCGACAGCGATCCTCCAAACCAATTTTATCAAAACTGCGCAGAGCCATGAGTGCTTTTTTCATGAAGCTAGGTACAAGGTACATGGCTAGAGTACCGTATAAATTTTATAGATGAAGAAGATGAAAGTCAGACTTTCTCAGAATGAAATTATCAAAATCGCATTTCATTACTATTTATATGGTATTAAAAAAACTGCGCAAAGCTTTCCAAAAATGAACCTACTAATGATAATGGGAACAGACTTGAATATTTTAGCCAAACCAAAACCAAAATAGAGCGCCATGAGCAGCTTCAGCTCATGGCGCTCCATTTTGGTTCATTTTTTTTTAAAAAACATGTTTAAATTCCCATCAAACTGCGTGATTGTGCACCCAGAACTGGCATCAAATATCTGAAATTGATTTTTCCCTCAACAATTCATCCGTAGTACCTTTTGTCACAAACACTCACGCTTCCACCTCCTGTCTGTGTCGTGATAAACGTTTGCTTCTTTCCTTAATCTCAAACACAAATTCCAAAATAAAATTGGGAGTTCAGATCGTTTCAGTTGTAAATCATAATACTGCCTTCCATTTAATAATTTAAGGATCAATATATGTATAAAACTAGACGTCTACCCTTTCTATAAATATATTTCGCAAATGTAAATTTTATGGTTTTGTTTTCTTCACCCCTCCCTTCGAACACCCCTCTATAGACGAGTGTTGCTAATATGGACGATTCCTGTGAAGATCATCGCATCTACGAATATTTGTGAAGAAAAAATATATAGTTTTTAGATCGACCAAAAACACTTTTCAACAACAATGAAGATAAATTTAATTTTACATCGTACATCGCTTATTATTAAATGATAAATAACCTATCCAACACTTTTTTTGCATACTGATTGTTTCAATTTTCTCTTTGAAATACGTTTATAATTACATTCTTGAGGTATACTTCTGATTCCATCAACGCTTGCACATTCGCAAAATGGATTTTGATAACAAAAGGTACCTGCAAATGTACATGCATAAGGTATCGTGGGTAAACTTGTCTAAATTTAATTCGTTGCATACATTTGTTAAATTTAAAAAAATTTTGATTTCGTAAAATATTTATTAGTTATGTAGGTCCATGTGCTCATTTTGTACGCTACATTGAGCTAATAGATTGGGTGTATATGTACTATGTCTACTTAGAACAGAATGTACATGTTCTAATGAAGTATTGAGGTTGCATTGTATATTCAGAACAAATTAGTTCTGCTGTTCATCAATCAAATCCTTTTTGATCTTTCAAACATGAAAAGGTCAATGCATTTAAACACAGCGCAATACTCAAAGTCTGTATTACTCCTTTGTTGATAATAATACATGTACCGATTGTCTCCATATAGACGCCCTTTGAATGTTTAACTAGCATCCGCCTTACAGATCATTTCATTAGGAAAGCAATAAACAAAATACATGTAAGTGCATGAATTAAATGTCTTCCATTCATTTTTCTATGCACATCCGTAATAGTGTTAGGAAAAAAGGCCAGTAAAACATTGATTGCACTTTCAGTTAACTAAATTGCATTTTTCCTGGCAGACATTCTGTGCTTGCAAAAAATGTATAAGATTGCTGAAAGCTTAGATGGACTTGATTGCGTTTCATTTCTAACATAAACCAGACATTTTCATTTGACAATTGGGAATAAACAGCGTAATGGCAGACATAAAAATGAATTTTTAAAATACTGCATGAAGTAAAGCCGCACTGCTTTAGCTATTGTTTCGCTTCTGGAAAGTTTACTCTTCACTCACCCCATTTAATTTTTCGACGGCCCTGCAGCTTTTGTGTCTTTGTCAGATCATTCTAAAAATCTTGAGTTAGTGTTTAAAAATTACAATCCGTTCTTTCTTCTACCCAAAGTTCCTTTTATTTCTAGCAGTAAAATCTATTTACGGTTTATATTTTACAGTTATCTACAGCATGTTAGAATATTTCGTTATAACTTCATACTAAGGGAGGGTGGGTGATGCGATGCTAGGCCGTCCACAAATAACACCCATCAAAACAACTTTCCATCCCTATCCCTGTAGCTCATTGGTTGACATTGGTTTCCGATTCAAGCCACTACAATTTTTTTTAAAATTGCCTACAAATGTCTGATAATTGGGATTAACCAAATGTCTCGCAAGGATCAAAGGTAAGTTACAGGTACACTGTAGGTAGGTAGGTTGCATTTGCTTCTTTCATTTTGTTAACTGGAAGTGAAGTATCTAGACCTTCTTAATTCGTGTACCCTATGAGTTGTCTTGATATGAGATTCCTGATGTAATTTACACGGTACATCCCAGGTAATTAGCAAAATTTGACTAAAACATGAACATATGATAGAAATATCATATTAATATTTTTAAAGTATATTAATAACTATTATATTAATTACAAATTACTATATTAATCCCCAAGTTGAAATTAGGTGCGGTAGTGTTAGATACAGTGTACATAAAATACCCTTGATAATCCGCAACCCATTAAGGCTGAGGATAAGTTGTCTTGGAGCAAATCTCCGTAAAGGGTCAAAAAAGTAAATAAACAACATCTATTGTTTGAAAATAATATAAATGTATAGCCAAAAATAGATTTGTAGTCAAACAATATATTTACAAAAATAGATTAACATTTTAAAATTACGAAAGTGAGAATCAATGGATGGGCATAACAGAGGTGATGTTCCTCAAACAAAAAAATCGATGCAGACATTTTTCGAACAAAATGTGTAAATTTACAAACTATGAAGTTTTTGGCACGTATCTTAGCATTTCGACAAAGAAAACATGTATAACATCGTGTAAAATACACTATGTATATAATACACACAGTGAATTTAAAAAGTTACTCTTAAAATGCTTCGGTGAGTGTTTGCTTACCGAGGCTATAAGAAGGAAACCTGAGGCGTATTTACAGCACATTCTTGAATATTGCCGCTAAAAGCAAATTAGGAGATAATGCTAGCCCTTATCAAAGCTTTCTTTTCTATGGTTTCAAAAATGTCATCTTACTTGCAGATTTCAAAATTGTTGACGAATATATTGGATAATTGCTACAGACCGATAAAAATGCACCAAATTACTGCCTTAAAATGGAAGTGATTGGTGTTTATTATACGACAAACGACACGAAATGAGGTACACTGTAACTTCGATATACATGTACTTATGAACACTATATTTTTAGCTTAACCCGAGGTGGATATAAATATTTATTTTATACGGAAAATAACAAAAAATGGTTAGATGCTCTCCTTGTTCATTTCATGTTGCTCATACACTGTTGAACAAATATTAGAACAAAGTTTCTGAACTAAATATTTTAAACATGCTTGATTTTCGAGCTTATGTTAACATAAGACTGAAAAGACCATTGAATCCGTTATACTCGCATGCTTTAAATCATGAGATCGTATTTAACAATAATATAGTAATTATTTGCATGTCTTGATAAGTCGCTCGCAATATTCTTTTGCAGTTTTCTTTGAACGATGTAATTAGTAAATCGTGATTTGTTATTGAGTTACACTATTTGAGATGCATTTACTAAAATAATTCGAGGCGAATTTCACCTGCGTTAAACCAGTAGGCAGATGCTGTACGCTTTATAATAATAATGCTAAGCGCTTTCTAGATTTAAGCAGGACGAAACCAATGCGTTAGCAGGGAGA
>JAQIXS010006466.1:0-10683 GCA_034700785.1 Rossiulus vilnensis | reverse complement strand
GAAATGCATTTTAAAATGCATTTAAAATACATTTCCCTTGCATATGGGATGGTATAGTAACTACCACTCCAGACGCTTTTTACTGAAAATCCGCACACGCCAAATAATCTGAATCAGTACACATTGTCTCGCAATCTATACACCTCTGGAAATGGCATGCCCTTTGATTTCGATTATTGCGCGGGGCTTATTATCGCTAAGTGCACTTTCCTGCAGCAAATAATTGCATTACACAGAAAATGAAGTAATTGTCACGTTCTGATGGACTGCTTTTTCTGCAGCAACCTTTCGTTGCTGTAATTATTTAGCCGTGAGCTGGACGCAAATGTATATTTAATCAAAGATGGATTTTTACTCCTCGTCAAAATATTGCCTATAATATACGACACATGGATAAGCGTGCAAAAGAGTTATTTATGAATTATAATGAGTATTTAATTACGAAAACATAGTTGATCTAACTTCAATTGATTATAATGACGGTTAACTAAACGCGTGAAAAATATTCTTTTACTAATCTTATGCAGCATCTAAACAGAGATGTCCCATTCCTAAAGGGAAATAAGCAGCTTTATTTTAGCTTTTTATCTTATTCCCAAGCATGTTCCTAAGCAAAAATAATTGGCATCCTTATCTTGCGGTAAAATGGATTTACTCGGGCTACTTACATACACAGTGAAGCTGTTAAACTTCAGTTTTTTTTCAGACGTTTCAACTTTCGGCCTAGATTTTTCCTTTCGAAATATGCTTAGGGTAATATCATTTTATCTGAAAGATGCAAAGTTTAGATTACTATTTTTTCTATCCTAATCCGATTTCAGATGCAATGAAATGGGAGTTGCCAAGAATTTCATAAGCTAACAGTACATTATCGTGAATTTTATTATTTTTAGTAAAATCTCTTGAAATCTGCAGCATCTTATGAGTTATGAATGGAAAGCATTTGTTTTAGAAGCTTTTTCTCATTAATAGCTTATCTGTAGTCTGAATCTTCGCAAAAGTTAAACAATATCAGAAAATGTTTATATTTTAGGTAAAAAGTATGTATGATAGAAGTAATAGCGAAATAGGTGCACCATAATCATCGAAACAAAATGAAGTTTTTGAAAGATTTTACAAATTGAATAAAAATTTCGCTTTGGTTGAACATGTATGCTCGTTTTATCATGGTTATTTACAATTACAATATTTTGTGTAATAAGTATTTATTTTATAATTACTTGTGGCATAGTGATTTTAATTGTCTATGAAAATCATTTTTTATTTATAATGATATTAAAATCGCTTTGAAGAAATAAATATTACGTAAAGTATGAAGAAAATTTACGAAAAAATAGTTGTGACATCACAATTTCTACAGTTAGTGGATTATGTTACTTATCTATTTTCAGCTTGAAACATGCTTTTTGTTCAAGCACTTATGAAGTAAAACCTACATGTCTGTTGGAAAGAAAACGCGACATAACGCTCATCTGTCTTTTGAAAAGCGAGAGCCTTGATTTATTTTAAGCAATGAACAGTGCAGGCTATTATTTGCATACAACATACAGATCCACTTTCACGTTTAAGGAAGCAGAAAATATCACACTTTTCTGAGCCTCTTGTACTTCATTCTGTTTGAAAGGACGTTGTTTAAAGGTTTATTTTGAAAAATCCATAAAATAGTGATAGAATTCTCCAGACGTAATAAATGAATAATGTTTCTTTGTAGTTTTAGCTTAAATTTGGCTACATTTTTGCAATATGATTATTATTTGGTGCGTTTGTACTACATGGAATCAAAGATTATTGTAAATGCTCTTTACTTAACGTTCATGTTTTGAGCACAACCTTGTATATTTTTAAAGTAATTGTTCCAATAAAGGAAAGTTGTAGCTTGGTTTGCTATTTGTAATGCGATATGTTGTTAAAATAATTTAGCTTATTTCAAGTCCTAGTTACATTATAATATGTGTATGTAAACACTTATTTAAAGCTTGAAAATCGAAGAACTATTGCTTGGTCATCATATCTGAACCGTAGCTCAAATTTATGTTCAGTTTCCATTGTTTCTAAAGGTTGTCTTATACCGAGTGCTTTCTCAAATAATACCTCTCCGATAAATGTTATTGCTTTTTACAAATTGTTCTGTTATCCTCCTGTTTGGATTCCTTGCCTGAAAACTATAAAATGTGATGCCATAATTCCGATCTCCCCATATGTACTTTTACTGCCAGCATATTTCACTTTTATGTGGTTTTACATCGTTTCATCCTCGGTGACGATTTTATTCTGATAGCCAACGGGCTATTGACTTCTCCCTGGTCATTGCAATTATTTATTAGTTTTCCTGTATAATTGGATGATCAGGACAGCAATTATGGCAGGTCTTCACGCGCTTGGGTGAAAAATCGAAGGGTCCTAAAAGCTATATAGGCCTCCTTGAACCCTTTAGTTTTATCGATATTTCCTTCTATTCTACAAAATAGCTTTCGCATTGTTTGATTCTCGCCCATTGTTGGTACGCTCTGTATAAGCAATTCTAAAGGACAAAACAATAGTTTTGAAATGCGTTAACTTGCCAAATTTACTAGACAATTCCTCTTATAAAAAATAGCAAAACAGAGACCATGCAGCAGCTTTGTGAAAAAAGAGTTTTTGTATCCTTTATGGAGGAATCAAGCACCGTATGCGTGTAAAAATCTGTGCTAATTGAGGAAATTATTTGTGAAAAACTGAAAATCATCATCCAGACCTACTCGTGGTTAATACGTGATATTACTTGCTCTTTCATGGTGATAAAGCCCAATAAGACTTCACTAAGCGTTTAATACTTTCGTTCTTCCTAAACGTATTTTCTGATGGCGATTAAGGCTGAGCCAAATGCATGCCTAAAGCATGCTTCAAATACTTATTATAATTTATTAAGTTAATTTTTCTCAATATTGAATTGGTCGACCTCTGGGATTTTAGTTTTGGTTTATAATTTCAAAATACCCCGTTTACATATAAGAGATTTGAAATAAACCCTCTAACAACCCGCAATGCAAGATTGCAATGCAGAGAAGCCCGTGGTTGGAGAAGATCGCGGAACGGTTTATATCAAATTTTTCTTAATTATTTTATTATAAATAAACGGGACATTTTGAAAATATAAATTAAAGCTGAAATCCTTATGAACGACTAATTCTACTCTGGGGAAAACAAATTTAGCTATTATAATAAGTATTTGGAGCAAAAATGTACGAGTTATTTATTTTCCTGGTGGCGATGCTTTATGCTTAGTCTTAAGGAAATTATTTGACCAATACCATCACCCTTTGAAGCATGGTTGCGGAAAAAAAGTGCAGAAGCTTAACAACTCAATCAACATTTACATTTTAGGTTTTGATTCCTTCCGGTTGATAGCCCAACGCTTTCTCTTGACCAGCCTACAAAGTGCACGAAATCTTGCATGCAGTGTTGCGAGCAGCTGCCAAGCTGGCCGCAAATGGCAGATGCGCAGATAAGGTCGCTTTCAGCGTGTTCTGCGCTTTTGGTTTACTTTCTGAAAGAGTTTTGTAACGATTGGTGAACTCAGTGCGCCGCCAAGCTCTTTTGCTAGCTGGTTCTCTTCTTTCTGGGCTCTCCAAAATAGATTTGTTTGCAGACGGGGAGTGAATTTTGAACTCGCATTTTGGCGTTTCGTCGTTGCGCTCTGCCCTCGCTTGAACAACCCAGATTTCACGCTAAATAATGAATGTCCGCCTCGCTTCCTTGGGAATTACTGCTGTTTATGACAAATAGCATTCGCGTAGAAGCTAGCTATTTTCACTAAACCAGCTTTGGGCTCACTTTCGGCTCTCGCCTAATTATGGATAATAACCAGGTAGGTCGTGCAATCGTATCTCATTTTGAACTTTGCATGCGTAACACGATCTGCTCTATTTGTTGGCATAATTGACAGAATTCCACGTGGATGCGACATATTCACCGTAGTTATTTTTAGAAATGTATTATGGAGAGTTTTAAGATTCGTTTTGCGACATTACAGTCATCTATCCAAAGTTGGCTTTTTTGTGCAAAGAAATGGAAAATAAGTAAATGAAACTAAATATAAAAGCAGCCCACCATGTTAACGACTTAAATATCGATTAGAACATCGATTTCGCTGTTTGTGTGCTCTCGTCTCGTTTCACAATCCACTTTTGCAGCAGTCCACAATCGACTTAACTCGCCAATGTAGTTCTCATCTGCTCGTTAAAGGGACTTAAATTATTATCAAATGTGACTGCTGCTGAGAGGAGGGAGCGCTGCTTTTAATTTACTCGAGTGTCACTTTGGGGATGAATCGTTGATAAGTTGAACACCCAACTTATTAGTGTTTTCGTAATCACTGTCTACGGCTATCACTTAACGAAATCCGATCCATCTATTGCTGTGCTCTGCTGAGGTTACTCTACAAGGCCCATTTCAACAGAAGTTGCATTCAATTTTGTTTGTATAGTTGCCTTATTTTATTAATTTTTATTTTTTTTTATTGTCAGAATATCTTACTCAGTCTGGAAGATCGGGAGTCTGAAGAATTAGTTCTGCTGTTGCAAGGTTATTATCGTCTGCTCACCAATCGACCTCTTGATGTTCAGAAAGAAAAGGATCGCTGGGCAGAAGATGGTGGTAAGCTTAATTATATTCACTTATTCGCACGTATGTTTGATGTTTGATGCCCATATTCAAAAGAATTTCATTTAGATGTGCATGTAGCTCATGCATGAACAGCATATGATTTTGGAGTTGATATTCTTTGCATGATTATATCGAACATATATGTTCTTTTAACGCAGATTTATTGGTGAAAATTTTTTTCTTTAAAAGAAAATTGTAGTGAACGTTAAGAAATTCCGTGGGTAGAAATTACGAAAATCAGGGACAAACAATATGTGTACATTATGGCTGTTCTCCAGTGTAATAAAGTAGTTTACTGCCTAAAGAGGTTGTTAGTAGATTATATCCTAATCCCTCCTGGACTCCTAGCACCCCATACCTAAGCTGAAGTTGTTAAATTTGAGCCAATGGAACGGGCTTTTCGTTAATGACCGATGGTTTCAATTATCATTTATAGAGGCCGTGAAACGGCAAGATCGTAAGCCACTTCTGATTATCGGCACAAAACTCAAGCTCTATCACTTTATGCACAAGGGTTTAGTGTTATTCGGATTTTTAGAGATGGAGGTTCCACTGCTTTACTATCTGCTTATTGTGCCATTAATTTTAAGCAAATGCTAATAATCGAAAGCACACCTATCATTTGTAAAAAAAAAGAAACTAATTAAACTTTTTTGAGAAAACCACAATCCTTTATAAACCGTTATTATTAGATGCTGAAACTGATATTAGAATATGAGAATGCATGTACTGAATGCTTGGTATCCACTAGTTCATGATGTGCCTTAGATGATTGTTTTTATAATTTTTTAAAAAAATCAATAAATGGGAAGTATGCATTTCAATAATTATTATTTATCACTGGGTTACTTAACTTTCACTGAAATTTTACAAGCAAGGTATAGTATATGCTACTAGAATGATATAAGCTGTGAATGATTTGGTGTGGTGTACATACTGTATGCATGTTTACGCAGTGCGGTATATGCAATATGAGGCACTAAACGTTATTGGCACAAACGTATAGCAATTTCACTCTAAAGGCAATCAATTTCAGCTATAAAAATAATCCTAACATTGCAGGCGCAATGGTTTTTATGGTGATTCAGGCAAATGTATTTTAATACACAGTTTCTTCAAAGAAAACGTTCACAATGACTTTAAAAATGGAGTTCGCTAGTATTTTCTTTCCACCATTTTCTTAACTTGCAATATGTCAGCCGTAGATATTTTAGTGAAAAATGATTGAGTTGGCTATAACCGGAGGCACAGTGTATCTTGTATATAATGGTGCACAGTGCATTTCCTGTACCATTTACATCCATGAATAAGTTACTCTTGCTATATGATATATCGATGAGCTTCTTATGTTAATCAAATTTCGCGCTGTATGAGCATTAATTTTCTTAGGACTAATTAATTGCCTTGCAACTCTAGTCTTATTTCGCTAATTTTTTTTCTTCATTTAGCTATCATTTTCTGATTTTCTACCATCAAGTTATTGATTGGCACCATCTGGTTTCCATCTTTATTATTAATGGCTTTCCAAGTTGCTGCCTGAGAAATTCTCTAATTTTAGATATTGATGTCTTAAGTTTGTGGAAAATTTGAAATCAATATCACTGAAGTTTATTACAGTACATGTAATAAGAAAGTATTAACCTTTGACAGATGCTATTCATTTTATTTTTTTAAATACATGTATATACGTGATGTTTTTGGAGAAAGAAATCATCCTAAATTAAATTAAACAAAGGATTTTTTTCCTTAAGATCCATGTTTTTTTGTCGTTGATGATTTGGATGTCATTTTTTTCCATATCAGTAAATCATTGTCATTTTTCAACTACGGAGCTCCGTAGAGGCGTTTTTTTTCTCTCGCTCGTTTCACAAACGTTTATGAAATATTGAAAGCTTTGATTTACAAATGAATAGAATATTTAACATATTTATTACAGAATAATCTCAGCCAATTTTACTAAAAAAAATTCTTAATATGTATGCGACTTGGATAATATTTAAAATTCCTTATTACATGGATCTTGCAGCGCGGGTCGTTTATTAAGCATGGATATTAATGTTCTCTTTATAATATTGCTTAAAACAATGCAAGAAAGACGGTTGCCATGACAATAGTTTACCGAATTTGCATAATAAAATTGTTTGAGTTGAAGCAAGAAAGACATTTCGTTTCGCAAACGTTCACTTATAGTCGGGTAGATTTGACAATGTGCCTGTATAAATGTACAATACAATTGTACGTTGCAGATATATGGAATAGAAGTATGACTGAATCGGCAAAATTATAGGCTTACTTTATGGTTTAAAAATTGAAACAAGTTCTTGTTCATAGTGAAATAATTATATTACATTTAATCATTGGGTGATAGTTAAGCGGGCTTCAATTTCCTTTTGACAAAATTCCTCAAATGGTCTCATTATAAGCTTTCTCTTGGCTTTTTATTAAGGTGCTGTTTCTTGCGTTATACTGCAGTATCTATAAATTTAGAAGGAAAGAGGAAGTTGTGTGCGTGCGAGAAGTCCCGTGTTTAAGAATCTCATTTATTTAAAGACATTTGCTTGCGTGAACATAGGTATCACAAGGATTTTATGCTTGCATGAACATAGGTATCACAAGGATTTTATGCATGCAGTACACTTGTAGAAGGAAAATTGACTTTCTTTTACTAGATGCAGTATTTGAGTTTGCCTTTCTGAAGTACTGTACATGTCCGTATAGCTTCTACATATACAATCGTATACTACCTTTCTGAAGTAATGTGCATTCGGACAGCATTCCGTCACACTATTCTTAAATTCAGTTCATTTCAACTTACTGAACTCAGTACCCTACGGTCAACAACTCATTCTAAATATTAGGTATATACCCAATTTTAGGCGTTTCCGCATCGAATAACATAACTTTATTAAATAATACATTTAAATCTAGCTCTAAAGATGTAAATAACATAGGAAATATGTACATGTACTATAAAAATGTTTTGCATTCGATCAATTGTACTCACTTGGAGTATGTGTGCAGATCGGTATAAGATTAATTTGGGAATATTTTTCAAGAGTGAATATACAGTATATTAGTATATAAATCTACTTGCATTCTTACTGAATGCGAATAGATAAGATTTAAAGTAATACAAAAAATCCCATATCTTTTCTAAAAATACACCCCTGCCCAGCTGCCGCTCATAAAGATGCTCGATGTGACATCTTATATTGCCACGTCCACAGTCAGCACTTTCATTATTAATGCATTTCAACATATCTTTTTTATATCATTCTTTCGCCAATCGACACTTTTAACGCCCCTGAAAGAGGCATTTATATCCTTGTTTCTCATTCTATGCATCGCACTTGCATTCTAACACCCTGCTGACTTGTATCTCGCCGTAGGGGTCCATAAAATTTTACATCTGCCAAAATGGCCCTGTTGTTCCACCATTTTTGAATGATGGCTTATTTTTGTACTTTTTCCCATTATTCACAAGCGAAGCAAAATACTGATAGCTTCTAGGTCTGTTTCGAGGCTGATGTTCGTGCCGTTGAAATGTGGGGTTATGGAAATTTTGTTATCTTTATATTATATTTGATGCGGTTTTCTTAAATGCTTGTAACTCAACGGTAAGTCGTTTATTTAAAAAAAAAATCGCAAAAAATTATATTGTAATAACAATTCTTAGCTATGATTTTTTTCGTTCACATGATAGTGTCCATTACAATAGCTTTAAGCAACGCTTAACAATCAATCCTTTTCTTAAGCAAATAGGAGTTGAGAAGTTGGAATTTCAAGAAAGCTCAGTAAAAGGGACAATCTTTTTGTCCTTTTTTGCCCCATTTTAACTGTCTGATTAATATATAGGCGTAGAGTTTGAGAAAAGAAGACTTCATTTATCACAATTGTGAGTTATTCATCAGAATTGCGAATTTTTAAACGTTTTGCACTGAAAAATTATAAGGTTTTTTTTAGTATAACCAGCAAATTCAAGTTACACTTCCATAAATAATTTGGTTGAACATTGTAACTTTATACTTGATTTATTAATATTTCTATAGATTTTCTGTTGGAACGTAATTGCGCAAGTTTCCCAAGAAAGTTGTATCATTCATTTCTTTTATAATGTAATCCCATATTGAATGAATTGGTTCAGCTTTTTAAGGTATGTTACTTTGTTCAGCGATTGTAAGCCTAATGGTCCATATTACAAGATGCCTAGCTATGTCAACATATTTACGATTATTAATACAACAGTGGTAATGCTCTGTAAATGTGCGCTGCGGTGGGCATCATATTTAGGACATCTTCCATATCCGTTTGTACCCTTTGTATTTGCCACGCAATTATTGCCATCTTGGGTTTCATTGTTTCATTAGTTTGGGCTCTAGCCAATTAAGGGCAATCATTTCTTTCTTAGATGAAATATTTGGGAGATGCTTGGAAGATGCGGGTCTCCCCTAGAAATATACAGTGTAGCAATATCATTGGTTGCAATATTCGTTTTCGGTTCGTTGATGTCAGCGAGATCAAGATCTTAGCCAAGTCTGCAATCCTATAACACATCAGTGATGGCGCTGTTAAGAAAATCATTCATTCGTTTAGCCATTTCGAGTGTATCATTAGACTGATATGAAACACGCAGACAATACTTCTCCAATCGATAACTTTTAATTAACAGGTTTGCAATTCGCAAATGAAGAGGCATGGCATGTAACAGCTGTTTTAATGTTGAATAACGTGGTTCCAAGAAATTTTGGTTACTGGATATTACTGGATGTTTGTTGCCAAAATCTTAAACTGCTGTAAAATTCAGCTGTTCTTTGAAAATGTCGTTACCGCATTCTTTGCTAGTGCATAGAAATATACGTGTATAAAATACGGTATACATTCACATGTATATTAAAAGATAAGTTCCTTGAAATTATACGGGTTATATTGATTTATAGTTTGACTTTCTTTTATGTACAATTTTTAAAGCTGCATGACCGCTTTGCTTTGCAGAATCAGGCTCTTGATCTTGTCATATTTATTTTATATTCACATTCTTCATGACTTAATATGTCATGCAGAATTATTCTCCAATCTTGACAAGTTGACTTTGGAATCTCAATAACCATCCTTATGTTATGAAGACGATATACTACTGTCACTTGACTACGGGCGGGAGCGGGAATCATGAGTAAAAATTTGATATTGGATTTGCGAAATATCCACAACTTTTCTTTTTTTAAAAGACAATTTATCATGAAGCCGGAATGCTAAAAATATGCTACTGTTATTTATCATCGTCCTAATCTGCGCCATTGTTTATTTTGACTTATCTTCCCCTGAAGATTATTTGCATAAAGGTGCAAAGCACGTCATAAATAGTTTTTATGCGTGCCATTTTAATATTTTATTTGAGCTTAATCTGCTTTAATCTTTTTAACTGACGAGATAGAGATACATGCAACTCTCACGATTCAAATGAAGCCAGCTTATTATGTTGGCAGAATGTATTCATGTACGTGTACATGTATATAATCCACATTTTACTCATGACTATGAAAATAGGTGTTTTCCCCAAAATTGTATGGGGGATATTTTTTTATAATTAGATGATGCTTTTTGAAAGCCTCGCTTTTAAATCAGTTAGGATTACGCTGTAAGCTTAGCAGAAAATTCGGTCATGAAAAAATGATTTTCAGCTCAAAACTTATTTTGCACCAAAACCTTTGCTGGTTGTACACACACACACACGCGCGCGCGCACTTGGGAATAGTATCAACCACGATGCAGCTCGTTTATAATAAAACTTAAATACAGTGGAACCTCGATAACTCGACTTCCTATAAATAGAATAATACGCTAACTCGAACTTCTAATCAAGTCCCGAATCATTTCTATGCTTTTCTTTAAGAAACTGCCTTGATAACTCGAAGTGAACATATTCTAAGTCGAAGATTTTGTGAAAGATTTCCCCCTTTTCCCTCTGATTTCCGCTGTCTTGGGGAAGGGTTTACTTAGGAGAATGTAGGGGGTAAGAGCACCTGTTTTGTGAGGGGGAAA
>JAQIXS010006465.1:0-10683 GCA_034700785.1 Rossiulus vilnensis | reverse complement strand
CTCTCAGATGAGAGATAGAGAGAGGCCTGGCCATTCAAGCCGCTTCTGCCTTTAAATTTACGAGGCACATGCGCGTGGCCACCAGTGCCTCTCACGATGGTCAGCGGCAGGGTGTGAGCGGACTAAGTGACCGCTGCGGGGGTGGCTATCAGTCGACACAGTTTGGAAAGTCAGGGAACGATCCTTGGAAAGTTTGTTCACTCAACGAATTCCAAAACTCTGTCTGAGAAATATAAAATGTGTGGATCATGGACTGTTGTTGGGAGGACCTCACTGGATAACCACCAGAAATGATCAATCTCTGATTGAGCGAGACATCGATTGGGAATTTCACGACTAAGGTGACCAAACTGAGAAAGGTAAGCTGAAGTGATAAATTGATAATTGTACCTTTGTATGTAATTAAATCAATTCGAGTCAGTACACCTTAATGCCACGTGGTTTCCGAGGATTTTTCCTTTGTCTGGGAATACTAATTCGGAGGAGAAAATCTTTAAACGAAACCACTGTAGTTGCTGAACCTTGACTCAAATCCACTTTTGAAAATCCGAGCAATCCATACTATTGGTATTATTTTTCTTGCATGCCACCAGACTTGGAATTCTCTTCCAAAGGATAGCCCTAAGCTGACTGGAATTCAGTTTGACAATGATGATGGTGACCATCAAGTTGAATAATACTAATAATAATAATAAATAACACAGATTGATGGATTAACAACACCTTCCTACCTTAAGACATGGCATACCGGTATGTTTGCTGACAATAAGGTATTAAGTTGATTTGAACTGAATTAATACGCTCATTGTATTGTTTTTTCAAAATTAATTACCTATTTAAAACCATACCAAATGACAAGATTTTCTCAAGTCAAAATAGCGTCCTTAATACCCTAATAAATGAATTAACCAACACAAACATGTGTGCTCCCTGGGGCGGAGCAGGGAAGTGGGATTATCCTTATGATTGGATACTCTTTATGGACGGCCCCTAAGTGGTTTAGAATAACAAATCTTACCACCTTCATGATTACGTTATAGATTCTTCCCATCACTTTCAAATTTCTCTCATGAGTTAATACATGTGCATGTACATGCATTTGAAAAAGTATTCTGTCATTCAAACTGTGTTAAATCTACACGTGGTATCTGGGAAGGCACCTCTTCCTATATTTATTTTAATAGCTTATGTTATCTTAAAACCATAAATTAGAGGATTATTTATGGAGTATTTCCTGTCCTTGCTTCATTGGTAGAGGTAAGTTTCATTTTAGGAATTTTAAAGGTCCATGCAGCCATGAGGCCTGGTATTGATGGTCATCGTACCCCTAGTGAACTTCTTTTCTATCAACTTAAAATTAATAACAGCAAATAAAAAAACCTGCAATCTTGATTTCCTGGCTTCTGTGCATTAATTGCCAGGGCAGGGTCAAGGTGAAATCTGTTTGCTTTAGATCGTTTACGATCACTTTGATATATCGATCCGATTTTTTGTCGCTTGGGTGAAATAATTTATGATCTTCTTAAATCAACAATATTAAGCATGTACTCACGCAACTGCTTCTCAGTGAATTAATAAGCATTTCGTACTCAACTAGCTACTGCACTAAGCGAGTCATTAAAGGGAAACTTCCAGTATTTTTGACATTGAAATCACGTCTGACCCCCCTCGAAGGCTCAACTTCCTTAATTTGAAGACTTTTGCCTCTAAGCCGCCAATTTTAATCGTCTTCCATGAAAAAAAAAAGAAAACATAATTGAGGGTATTTAATCCCAGACACTAATGTATAGCATCTTCGCCCAGCTGATCAGCAATTTCGCTGATATTACGAGCATTATTTTTGGCAAAAATAATAAAAAAATTATTAAATAGTTTTGCGTGTTTAGAGAAGCCTGGATTGATGGCATCATCCAATTTCACTAATATTAACAGCGAAAAATTAAGTTAATTTTCAAGAAAAATTGTTTAGTGTATAGAAATTGAACTACCATAATTCGCAATATCCACATTGCAAGAGCTCTGGGGAAAAAAATAATAATAAAAATTCATTTTGTACATTCACCAAATATTGTCTGCCTATATTTAATGTCCTTGGAAAAAGACAAACTTTCAAAAACAGAATTTGAAGCAAAATTTAGATTTTTTTAAATCCGATAAATGTTACTAGAAAAAATGTTGATGCTTGAGAATGCAGACATTTTTCATGTTGAAGATTCAATATAATTCAATTCAACTCGGTACTCTACTGATCCACGTGGAAGGAGATTATGGGGTGCAATTCATCAACCCATCTTATTTTTCTAATGTTATCCTTTCTATAACAAAATATATCATTACTATTATTATGTACAGCGTTCTAACATAATTGACAGCTAAACAGCAGTCAATTACAGTCCTTACAGTTTTAATGTTAAATTTTCATGATTTTTTTTTATAAAAAAAGACTAAATTTTAAATTGTTGTATTTTGCAGGATGAACAATGAAGAGATACCGCTTAATATTTTTCATGTTCATTTTCGTGGCGCTTTTCAACCAGCTGGTGTCCATGTCAACAGGTCAGAAATTTCGAGGTAAGGTCAATTCCATAAAGCTGGAAATCAAGATCAGAAGTACTCAGCATAATTCTGGAGAAATAGCAAACGCAATGAAAATCTAAGATAGATTTAAGATCAAAACGAATTAGTGACTGATTTATTCAAGAGAGACCAGTTATTTTTAGTGATCGAATTTTGGACTGATGGATTTTGGAGAATGAGTTGATATCTTTGGTGTAAGTCAGGACTACGTCAATCTTCAAGGTAGCGAATAATTGGAGATAATACCGAATTTACCAATATTGAGGATCAAATTATCTGCGCTTCGATCAGCGAAGGAAATTTTCGGGGTCATTGAAGACGTTGCTCCATTGATTGTAAAATTGAAGCCTGGAGTTTGCAAAATCAAACTCCGGTAAATCGAAAATTACTTCCTGGAGCATCCCTCAGTGAATCCTATAATTTCCTTTGCTTGTTGAAGCACAGTTAATCTGACCCTCAATATTGGTAAATTTCGGTTAATCTACGGAAATTCGCTACCTTGAGTTCTGACCTTTTCTCAACTTTTTCTTCTTGAAATGGATCATTGCACTTCTTTAGCGACACCAAGAATCAAAAAAAGTGAAAGTCATCAGGATCTAGCGATTAATGGCAGCAAAAATATCATAAAAAATATCGGCCGAAAATAATAGTATCTTGAGGCAAACTTGTACACAATTAAATCTTAACCACAAGTGTGTTCAGCAACTAATTTTACTATAGTAGTTTAAGGCAAAAGTAATCGGTATTTGAATTTAATTTCTCCAAACTGTGCATATTTACTGAATCTGCAGCAAATTTTCGAAAAGTGCACTGGAGCATAATCGATTCGCACAAGCGAATTTTTTAAACCACAAAAAAAAGCAGATCATTTTCTCTCCAATTATGGTTTCCATGTCATGCATCAATCGAGCGAATAAAATTGGTCATTTAAAACATTTAACAAGTGAAATTCACGGAAGAATAACTGATAGGAAAAGTATCTGCACTCCTATGATGTTAATATCCATGCCATTTTAAGTACCAAAAAGTAAGATTTAAAAAAAAAGAAAATTATAATCCAAGCACCAGCTAATTGTCTAAACTTCTTCTGTTTAAACATTTCTAGAAAATTGAATGTCAGTTTTATTCAACCAGGAAATAAGACATGAAATTCACACAAATTATAACAGAGTAACGGTATTTTTTATAACATTCTTTTTCAAGCGTCACATTTTTCGCTTTTTTCGTGCACTCACTTTTGATGTTCACATGTTTAACTTTAACCAGGTATATCAACTGTTCGAACACACTAATTTGATGAAAAATGGTGAACGTGTTGCAAGAACTGATACGCCTATCACCCAAATGTTCTTCTATGAATCCCCTTATTTCCCATGACATCGTTTTTGGACGACCCCTGCTCACATGTTTGCTTTTACGCAAATCGTTAAAGGGCTACCATCTTAAAAATAAAACAATTTCAGAAACTTCCAAAGAAATGAAGAAAAAAAAAGCTATTTCAAGTTCCATTCAGTTTTTTTTCTTTTTTGTTCAGACTACCAAAAACAACGAAAGGTGAATGACCATTTCTATTTAACTATTTCAATGGTATACACTAACAGATAAGTTAATGCAGTTTTTATTTTCGGCAAAAGGGTAAAAAATGTAAAACACTTATTCGGTGTACAGGCTCATATCTTTTGTGCAGCCCTTCCCCAATGTGGTGAGGGGACTCAACTTGGAGGGGAAGAAGGTTCACCCCTTGAAGAGACCGACCGTCACCGTTTTTTTGCCCTAAGGTAACAAAATGGTCGACTTTACCACACACACAAAAAAACTTGAAGAATTTGGCCGTCGAGTACATTGGGACAGATTGACCCCCAATGTGGGTCAGTCAGAAAAAAATAACGGAATTGAATTTTTACGTTAGTGTCCCTTTTCATCTGAGAAATTGCCTATTTTATCAGGTTTTTACTATCGTGTCTGACTTCCGGGTGCCAGGGTTATCAAAGACATTTCTGGATATGCTGGAAAAGACATGAAAATATCATTAGAAATTCAGCATTGCATGCATGGATATTTTGAACACCCTGTAGAATTTGCTCTCATCTCCACAAAACCAGGGTTCAACGAAACCTTGAGTTCATTTCCTGCAATTTTTTTTTATCAGGCTCACAATGTGCAATCAAGTTTAAATGCGCTGCATAAAAAATAATAAATAAAACGAAATAAAAAGTTAGTTTCACTTTCACGAACAATGCAGAAATTGTGGGTGGATTTCAGTAACTGTCTTCCCCTTTTCTTCAGATGTCACTTGTGTGACAAAAAATTGAAGTTGTGAAACTTGTTTCAAGACCTTCTAGCTGCAAAAATGCAACATAAATTATAGCAATTTTCAAGAAATTTATTAGGTCTAAGTTTGTTTTTGGTACATTCTTCAATAAATGCTAGTGTGAAATGAAGGTTTGAAATCTCAAGAGTTCGCAAACTTCTTTTCTGAATAGGAAACGGTTTTTAAGCACTATTAAAATTAAAAATAAAAACAATTCCGATTTAGGTTTTCATTTTCAATTTGATGTAAAACTGAACAATTTAATACAAATGCTTTTCAAATTTAAAATATCGATCTAATTATAAGCCTTCTTGAAACTTAATCATAAAATAATTTCTGGAAAATCCACTTCAAATCAGGTAGTAAACATTACCTTTGACATTTTTCGGTATTTTTTTCTCTAAGTAAAATAAAATAGTGACCAGTTTATTTCATTAAAATATTATACTTTAAAATAGAGAAATGAAAATAAGTGGCTATAACTAACTTGATCTCACATGCATTACTTTGCGTTTAATTTTAAATTAATTCCGTATTTTTCTGTGACCGAAAAAAAAATATTATTTAGATGTATATACTGTTAGATATTAGCTTAAACAATGTGTTTAGTGTTCTATTTAATCATGCTACTATCAACTTGGTTTTAGCATTTCAGACTCAGTCCGCCTTTACCCAATTAGGCATCATCGTGGCCCCTCCCCTTATTTCTGGGCCGGAAACACCGGAGAGTTATTTCAAAGGTATTTCCGGATTCTGCAGAAGAGCAGCCCTGCCCTGTTGACCTTTAACTGTCTGACCTCCAACCAAGTTTTGACACAAAAAGCGCAAGGTGGTACCCCTCACGCAGCTTGTTTTTCAGGTGTTTTCCAGGGACAGGTGCAAAACTTGGTTGATTTTTCGGGTCTTTAGGGCACAAAGCTGGCGATCCTATTACACGTATTTAACCAGTCTTTAAATGTTAGAAAAACAAATGAATAAGGGGGGAAAACCTGTTTTTTGTAGTAAGAACATGCTGGTCAGGGCTCCATGAAAGCTATAAAAATTACAAAAATAAGTAACCATCTCACTAAGCTAATTCATTCCACAACTTTCCCAGTATAATCTTAAAATTTAAAAGGAAACCATCTAAAAGGAAATCAGGACAGGTTTAATTATTATTGTTAATTAACATCAGGACAATTTATGCTGCAGTTGTCAAATTTTAATTTAATGAAACCTGAACAACCGGTCATAAAATACCATTAATAAATTATGCATAAAAATACTAAACAGCAATAAAAAATGTGAAACTAAACGCTTACTGACATACCAGATTTTTGGTTAAAATCCATTAGATGAAATGTATTATATTATATTATAATGTAAACTGAAGGCATATTTCAAACCAAAATAGTAGAGTAGGCTTTTTTCTGTAATTGAGTTTTTTAAAAATCAGTAAATATTTAATCATATGATGCATGCATTTCCGTTATAACCGACAAAAAATTCAGAACGTAAATCAAAATTTTCACTTTTACTTGTAACGCAAGGTGAATTTAATTTGTCGTTACATTTTTAGCAATTGAAATGCTTGCTCCAATTTAAATTCGTGTAAGTTAATAGACCATCATCAAAAATCCAAGACTTTTTAATTAAATGTCAGTTGGCATGTGACATTACAGTTAACACTTTTTATCCTTAAGTAAATGAAGGTTTAGATCTGGACATCCAAATATCATATTGTCACCAGGCAACGGTTCTTCGTAAATGGTATAATTTCACTAAACTTGATGAAAAGTTCCTCCAAATTCGATGAAACAAATGCTGCCTTGAATTTATAGTCAAGATCCTTGTCGTGACGTTAAAAATGTCATTATTACAATGTCCTGTGAAAACTCAGCTTAAGTAAGATGATGAATTAGTGAGTTAACTTTGTCAGATTTTTTAAATCTGTGTTTTTTAAATACATCTAGTTTTAAAATTATGCGAACTAACAATTTTAAGTCATGATTAAAATCCTCTTTTCTTAAGCATTTTCCAAAAATTGGCTTCACTTTTCCAAAACTCCTTATCCAACTGAGTCTTTGTTGGTTCATTAGAAAAATGCTCCGCTACGAATTCATGATTTGCTTCATGCAAGATTCCTGTTTGCAGACAGCAGATTTCAAGCATGAAATCGCAGGAAATCTCACGCAATGAACTTCATCTTAAGATGCAAATTGGCACAGCAGGCAACATCTTTTTCAACAGACCTTCATGCAGGAAATTCGTCAACAAACAAACGCAAAAGGTCAAAATTTCATAAGCCAACTTTGGTCGACTGTCGTATAACACGCGAGTACAAATTTTAAATATTGTTGAAGGTAAAGAAGTGGAGGGTAAAGGCATTTGGCATACGCCATGGGTGGGTTCAAGATAAAAAAACGTGTATTTTGTTAGCAAAGAGGTGATGCTCAAAATTTTGGAGCAGATGCTGACATTCTCAGCTATCCTAGTATGTCCATTTCAAAGAGTTATTCTGCCAAATTTCACCAGAAGACGTCATTTAATGGTCAGTTTGTTTTAAATATTTAATTAACCTGTTTAAAAAAACTTCCTAAAGGTCAGTTTACCATACTATGTTATCATTTTGACTTTATGATACCTTTACTGCAAATTACTTTATAGAAGTGAACTGCATCTGCATTGAGTTTAATACTCCTAACTACAATCACTTAAATTAGGCAATACAATCTTTAAAAACAATTGCTTTCAACATATTTTGCCACTGGCAATTTTTTCTGTGTATGTACATTTCGATTAATGCCACATTTAGCAATTTCGAAAAACATCTTATGCAACGAAGAATTAGCGAAAACATGCAGCTTGAGATTCTGCTAAAAAAATTTCGTTGCATTTTTTTTTTCTGTTGAGGCTTGCTATTTTATGTTTAAAAAAATTGAAATAATACGCTTTCCGTGTAAATTTTTTTCTGGTTTTGTGCCCTGTTCAGTGAACTTTTAAAAAGTTTTCGGTGAATAAAAACTGAACCCTTTGCGCACAGAACGAGAGAAATTTGCGTATACTTAGCTGAAAGTTACGTTTAATTCAAATTAATAAAATGGAAAAAAGCATGGGAACCACGAGTCTCTCAGCAGGTTTCACAGAAAATTCAAAGTTTAAGGTGGTAAAAGTCACTGATGCAAAACAGAAAACAAAAGTTGATTTCTTTAAAAATAAATACACAATGTCGGTGTCATCGTTTTGTCTTCAGAATACCTATTCTCCCTTATTTACTTTGAATAATTTGGCGAGAACTTTATTTCTTAAGAGCGTCTTTTCCAGTGTATTTTTTCCCAAACTTTTCATTATCTACGAGTCTTGGGTCACAGAGTCTTCCTATCATTATTATTGGTGCACAAAAGTAGAGATTAGGTAAAGCAATTTAAAACCCGTGACGTTTATCTACTTTTTGCCCACCCTATTGATGAGATTCAGTCCTAAGCAGAGGTCATATTCAGCGACCTATTCATTTGTTTAATAAACTCGATCTGAACTAATGACCTGCTAGTAACTTTCGACTTTTAAGTGCTCGTTAAGTGGTTGCACGCATCATCCCCATTCGCCCACCCACACTTACGTATTAACTACCTGTTTCCTTAAATTTTCCATTTAAATATTTAGGATATTGGGTCATGAACCTTTGTTCCATATTTGCGTATGCGACTTGGAATTCAGGAAAATATATCCGGAAAAAACCCAAGTTATGATTTACTGAGCAATGAAAATCCTCTTCCAGAAACAGAGTCTGTCTCATTTTCATTTTTATTTTATTTTTATTGCGTACGTAGTGATGGGCTTCAACATACTGCAATAACGTGTGTGACAGGAACTTTGAAATGATGGCTATGTTTATGGATTACTTATATTTAACTTTTAGATAAATGATATATATATTAAATATTTAAATGAATATTCACCAACTTTAAAAAATGTATTTGTGAAATATACCTTTAAGTATTTAACATTTTTCAGGTACCCATATTTAGGTAATATTTTTGTTATCATGTTATATTTAAGTTATCCTTTTATATTTAAAAAATGACACGTTAATAAAACCAGATTCCATAGAAACCCGCAGTGCGTTTTTGACACCTTGTATTTCTTGTGAAAAATAAAGCTATATTTGATTTAAGCATTTGGTATATTTCATTTACTTAAATGTAATATTTAAGTAATACAAGGTTTCATAAGGGCACTGCGGGTTTCTGTGAAATCTGATTTTTTTATATTAATTTTATACGATTATTTTATTAAAAATTTAAAAAAACTAAAGTAAGACTTAAGATGTCTATAGATTGAGCGCGTTTATTTATACATGCAATAATCTAGGCTTACAGAAAAAGAAAAGGAATAGGTGTTATTTGTAAAATACATGTATTTAACATAATATATTCATACATTTGACCGGGATGCATGTAATTTATGAGTGTACTGTGGTTAGTTTTTATGGCACTAGAATGCTGAATTTGGTTTTAAGAAGATTAAGTTGCGAATTGTAGCAAAATCGATACGATATAAAAAAGAATTTTGCATTTCATTTACTGGTGTGTAAATCTATATATTCTTACCCAAATTTCATGGATCAGCAATTTCAACTTGCGAATGCCTATTGAAAGACTTCCGCATAGGCAACAAAAACCTGTACATATGCCCAAATGGAAATATTTGTATCTTCCTGTTACCGTGGTAAAAATGTCAATAAGAATTAAAAAGATTAATCTGGGTGTGTCATCAGAGGGACGAAAGATATACAGGCACGACCCTTAAGATGAGAAGCACCGCCATCTTGTTTTTTAAAAGTAATTAACAGCATCACACCGTAGCCTACATAACCCTTAATTGTAATAAAACCTTAATCACGATTAATATTGTAGTTCAGCCTAGTAGGATTAATTCTGTAATCGTACATTGGTACCATGACATTACAATTTTGACATTAAACTCAACAACTAACCTCCATTGCAGGGCACTGATTCATGGCGACCGTTGATCTTAATTGACAACAAATATGTAAAATATTCTAGAAATATTTCCCCTGCACTTTAATTTTGTATTACAATGCATTTCTTTGGCAGCTTTAGAGGGAGATAAATTACACGCAACATCAATGTCAAAAACCACTTCTGGATCATAAATCCAGATAGGCTACATTGTATTCGCAAAGCTGAAGACTTAAGCGCTACTATCTTTAGCAAGTATTATTCAACAAGAAAAAAAAAAATGTCTTCTCAAAATTATTTCAGTTTTCATTATTTTATTCAAGCTTAGAAATCATTTCCGATAAAAAGAAATAATCCTAACCTTCTTTCACTTTCATATTCCTACCCAATTTGAAACCATCAAGCTATTGAAAAATGATATTTTAAATTAAGAGATTCCCAAAATCCTTTCAATCAGGCTCGTAAAAACGATGATTCAAACCAGCCTGCAGCCGAGGGTGTAAGTCTCACCCGCTTGCAGGGACAATTTCGCGGCTAATTTCTAGCGCTAATTCGGCAATTTGCACGTACACGACCATCGAATTAATTCGCAATTCACCTTGAAATTTCAGACAAAAGCATAAAAGGTTGTTGGCACCGAGTTGCCAACGAGTATAATTGTTGAGTCAGGATTAATCTGGGGCAGCGATGCTCCTCTGCATCGGTGCCAGTGCATCATATGTGCCTAAAATGATATCATGGAATCTGAAACACAACTCACCAGTGGGTCACGCCTACCCTTTACACGTACCCCTGTATCACCCCATTAGCGATCGATACTGCCTCTTCATTACC
>JAQIXS010006464.1:0-10686 GCA_034700785.1 Rossiulus vilnensis | reverse complement strand
GGTTGTGACATCATTATGGGTGGGGTGTAGTAAAATTTGTGACAATTGTGACAAAGGGGTGGGGGGGGGTGTTTAAAGAGACAAAAAAGTGTGACATCATTTATGGGCGGCCCCTTATTAGAATCTGGAATTTAAATGACCTGCAATTCCTGTCTTTTTATGAATCAGATTCGGTAATACGCCTTTTTAAGAGTAATGTACAAACTCAGCCAATTAAAGTCCTTGTGCTTATCTCCGGCTTGTTGCTTTCAGGGTGGCACCATTGGAAAACGTACCCGGAAGCACGTGCTTCACGTGCCACGGCGCTTCTCCTACTTGACTCTCTGTTTCTCAGCTGTGAAACGCAACTGAATGCTACCTGTTGTGAGCGAATTTCAGGTATTTTAAGTGTTGTTAATCGTTTATTGCAAGCATAATGACAAGTTGATTAATTTCCGATAATATCTAATTTGATAATGTGGCGGTTAGGAATCAACGTCTTGTGTTGCCAGTGCGATACGTGGCAGTTGCCCTTTAAACCTTGCATTCGCTTTGGTAGACCGAGGTCGTTTTCTTGGCATACACTGTAGTTGCTAAATGTGGAAATAATTTCTCCTGAAATAAATTTAATATTACACTCATACCTCACTTTACGGCCTAAATAGGTACAACAAAGTTACATGTTTTACATACAAGCCTACGCAAATTAAGATATGATCAAAATCTCATTCAAAAAAATTATAAAATCATTACAGTGTACATGTACGTTGTTGGCTAAAAATGTATAATTTTAAGTTTTGTTTGATTTCGAACTAATATTCCATTACATAGTTTTAAAGAAGCAAAACATTGCTGTCACTGGCTGAAGTTATCTCTCAAATGAAAAATGCACTTGAACCTAGCAGAAAAATTACCAAGTTTGAGTTGCTCATTCCTATGTTACAGGATGTCCAAGGTTACACCTTTAACAGGTGTGTGCATTAGAAAGCACCAGGTTTCATTATTTTTTGGCTGGACGCAAACTAAAACGCATAAATCAATTTTGTATAGCGAGGTATGAGTGTATAGTTGAATGCTAATTGGCAACTGTAAATTTACACCAGATAGTAATATCGGCATCAGTCAGATGTCCACTTACAGACTCCTCAATGCAATCACAAGGACAACTAGCTTATGAAATTCTTTGCACTTATTTCACTTTTGATCTGACCCATTCCAAACTTTAAAAAAAAAACGCAGGAATTATGGCAGGTATACAGCATTTCAGGAGGAATTTCCAGCAATTCATGGCTAATGCCACCAAGCAGTATTCTCAAGTGCGCACCTTGGCTGCGGCAGCCAGTTCTGCACCCAACCTCCGACTAGACGGTAAAGTGGCACTGGTGACTGGCTCCACCGAGGGGTATGTCATTTAATTGCTGTTGTATTAACCCTGCAACTTACTCATCTTACCAAAACCATGCTTACTTTTTCAGGATTGGGTTTGCCATTTCTCGCCGCCTCGCTCAGGAAGGAGCCAATGTGGTGGTCAGCAGCAGGAAGCAGAAGAACGTGGACAAGGCTCTGGCATCTCTCCATCAGGAGGGCTTGTCGAACGTCAGCGGGCTAACCTGCCACGTTGCGAAGAAGGCTGACAGGGATGCTCTCGTGAAACACGTTAGTGTAGTCCTGGGTTTTCTTAGAAATTTGAAAACAAAAAAATACAAACAACATATACGAATTTTCAACATACAGTAAAGCATGGAAGGGTGGTTTTTTTCCAGGCGCTGGACAAATACGGTAAAATCGACATATTGGTATCGAATGCCGGGATGAACCCATACTTCGGTCGAACCTTAGATGTGAGTTTTGCCGGTTGTTTATGCCCCGAACCTTTGCCTTGAAAATTTTCAACGAACTTTTATTCTCATTGCTAGATTCCGGAAGAAACGTGGGACAAGATTTTCGAGGTCAACTTCAAGGCAGCCTTCCTTCTGAGCCAGCTAGTGGTTCCACACATGGAAAAACTTGGGTAAGATTTATCAGTTATCTCCTCCAACAACGCATGTGTCGTATTTGCTCGCGTATAAGCCACATCCCAAAATTGGACTTTAGTTTTAAGGAAAATTAAATTAATAGTAAGATAAACTTTTTGCTTAGTTTATTATTGAGTTTTTTTGGGGGGAAAAGTGTGGCTCGTACGTGTGGAAATGCGGTATTTCTTTTAGCAATACGTGGTGTTGGCAGGATTTACCAAAAACATATTATTCCTGCTACTTGACCTAACTTCAAGTGTTTGTTTTTAGGGGTGGTTCAATCATATACATTTCTTCCTTTGCCGGGCTTAACCCAGTACCTGAAATCGGGGCTTATTCCATAGCCAAAACAGCCCTTCTAGGCCTCACAAAAGTTATTGCCACAGAATGCGGCCAAAGCAATATCAGGGTGAATTGTATTGCCCCTGGTCTGATCAAAACCCACCTTGCAGAAGCAGTAAGTTGCAACTGAATTGGGTAGTAGGGGTTATTTATCCTTTCTTTGTCACTTATTCGCCTGTTCCGTTACAGATGTGGTCGGATGATTCCATCAGAGAAGGTTACGAGCAACGTACGATGCTAAAAAGGTAAGTGTTTCTCTCCTCACAAATTTTGATGATCTACTTTTCAGTAACCTTTTTGGATTTTTGAATACCTAGGATTGGGGAGCCAGCGGAAATGGCAGGGCTGGTGGCCTTCCTGTGTTCCAGCGATGCATCCTACATCACCGGAGAAGTTATTTCGGCCACTGGTGGATTGCCATCCAGGTTATAAAGAGTCACTAGCTAAATGCTTGACCATCAAATCATGATAAAACAGTTTGATAGGGTGGTGCACCCAATATAAATGCTAATATTTCTCCCCCTAATGCGGAAGTAACATTTCCTCGTGCCCCTTGCAGCTGATTGTTTGAAGTTCCAAATTGCCAGGTTATAGTTAATAAATGATCATTTTTGAATGCATTAATACTTAAACATTAAAGCAAAAGGCATGTGGCAATATCACCAGTGCATTGGGGAAAATGTGCCAATGTCCATATTACCGTATTTACTTGATTAAATAAATACGGTATTTTAACGAAAAATTAATTGAGAAGGCGTGTATATTATCCTTATAAAAATGTAATAACTAAGTGTTTATTTCATTTGTAATAAATCGGAATACAGCGATATAATTTCTAACCAACCATAGTTCTCTTTCTTCCCCTCAATCGGACTTCGTCAAGCTTCTTCAGGATTTCCGTACCGTTTGTGCATGCCTCGGAGTAGCTCTGTACGATGTTCGCGATCAACCAGCTAAGCTTGGGGTGGGTGCTGATGAAAGCCCTTTCCAAAACGTAGAGATCCACACTCTTGTCCTCCGCACTGGACTCTACGTAGCTCAGGCCGAAATCGATGAGCACAATGTCAGAGGATTCGTGAGGAGGATAGAGCAGCATGTTCGAAGTGGTCAAATCACCGTGGATGATATTGTTATTGTGCATTCTTGCAACGGTCCTTCCAATTTTGGTAGCGAGGGACTTCAGCAAGGGCTCGAAAGCACTCTCCTCTTGCAAGACCACCTGGTAGATGTACTCCTTTGCGGTGATGTTGCCCTCCACGTATTCCATCCAGATGGTCGATGTACTCGAATCCGCAAAATATATCGTCGGGGTCCTTATACCTGAAAGAAAACCAAAACGAGGAAAACAAATACTTGAATTAATTTGTGTTAGTTTACCTTTATTTTGTTATGCTAAGCAAATTCCCACAAGTAGGTGTCAAAAATTAACGTAAAATGAATGAATCATATTGTTGGTACCAATTTTATATCGTGTATTGCACTCCCAATGAACGTTCAAAACAATTATCTTGTGATCAAGGTGACCAACATTTTGAAAGAGAGAGGGGGCACACACGACGTTATGGTTTGGCACCCTTCAATTCATGGATTACAAGATGTGAATCCGGGTTTAAACTCGGGCCCCACTTGTCATGCGTTCATTCTTTCCCTCTAGAAGGTGGCAACTGTTTTAACTTACACAGATGCTAAAGACGTACGCAAGATCACGACAAATTTCATGTGATTTGAAAGTTAAGTTTTAAATTCCTAAAATTCCATTCCGTCATTTATGGATGACCCCTGACCACATGTTTAATGGGACGCATACCCGCCATGCAGCATCGCGTCAAAGCCCGCACTTCCGATCGAGTTCTCTCCTTGCACAGGTGTTCGTCCAGATCGGGATGCCTGTATTTCTTCGAGAACCTCTCTTTGACGATGGCTTTTCGCCCGAAGAAATCATCCAGACGAAGTTTGGCCTCCGCTCCTTGCTTGAAAACCTCGATCGCCGCCATGTTTTTCGCCGGATTCTGCCACCAGAGGGCTGAACCATGGCTGCTGGGAAAACTGCTGCTCCTGGTTCGGGCAACTCAAACGGCAACGGGCTGCTGCTGTACCATCATTATGCGTCTTATTATTCGCAGAAAGTAAGTTTTAGCTGCATGCACAAACGGATGGCTACGCCTCGTCTTTTCTGCCATTTTCCGGGTTAATTACCGGTGCTTGACCCTGGTTCTGCACGTTCAAGGTCACCTGATTTGATGGCCTGCAGGTCAGGCTTACTTTAATTTTATCGGTTGCCTAGTTAAACGCATTGTTCGTGCAATTTTGAGGTAACAACATCGACTGGCGTTTTTGTAATAAAGAGAAATTGAATGGGAACTAGAGATGCTGGAGGGTTAAATTAGAATCTGAACGGGTTACGGCGCTCTGATATAAGACGATATATTACAGGGTGTCACGGAAATTTTTAAGGGGGTCATCCATAAGCAAACGTCCCGATTTATCTTTAAGTTAACGCCCCAGGGGGTGGGTGGGTTCATATAAGTGTGTTCTTATGTAGGTTACATTTTATGTATTCCTATACTTTGACTATCATTGAAACAAAATCAAATGTTGTTAAAAAACACAATTTCTTTTTTTGTTGAAGTGCAAAATATTCAATCGTCATGAATTTAAAATGCATTGTATTTAAACATTTTATTTATGCAAGTGGCAAAATATGCAGTCTGGATTTAGAATTGGACATCTGTAGACCTTGAAGTTTTCAACTATGCATGGATTTTCTCTTACAAAAATAGCTATATTTTCCTATTGATTGTATACTGCATTACAACCTGGAAGTGCTACTTAATATCATTTTCTTCAAGCAGGGTTCTTAGTTAGAAATATTATTGTTGATGTATAGGTAAAAGTTTCTCATTTTGCTTGACATGAAACTTCTGTTTCAGGTGGTCATGGCTCTGCGAGAAAAAAGGCTGAAATACAAAGTCCAGGTCGTCCAGCTGCTTAGCTTTGAGCAGTACCAGCCATGGTTCATGTGCCTGAATCCCAAGGGCCAAGTTCCCGTCTTGAAGGACGGGGTAAAGATCATTCCCGATTCAGCGAGAATCATCGATTATCTGGAAGACAACTTTAGCAATGGTGCAGTACAACAGTAAATCGCTCTCTGTCCATCTTTGAAATGAAACTGGCTCCCAAAAGTGCCAAGGATAAAAGTTTTTCTCTGGTTCGAACTTAAGACTGCTTTTTTTAGGTGAAACACCCAGGCTGTGGCCGGAAAGAGGGACCGAGCAAGCAGCCAAGGTACAACAGTATCGCGACATGCTTTACTCGCTGCCCATCGAAACCATCACTTTTGGATGCATCAAATATCCAGAGCTGACCCAAGACATCAAAATTCCTCGTGCCGTACAGAAGCTTATGCTAGGTTAGATTTGATCTTAAGTGATTTGTATTTTCTCCAAAAACTAACGAAATTCAAGGAATATATCGATTCGTTTTTAATGTTTGTTCTGCCATAACTTTGCTCTAGAAAGTGGTGCTAAGAAGGCGGAGGTTTTGAATGCCCTGGCAGTGAAATATCCAGAGTTTGCAGAACATTACACTCACAGGCAGAACAGAAGCTGGCAGAGAGATGACATTCAAAGCATCGCGGGGGTGAAGCAAGCACTTATCACGCTAGAAACGGTCCTGGACAGCATCGAAGAGGAACTTCAACAAAATATTGGAGGTAACAGGGGGTTACATTTAAAATGTCTCAAGCATTGGATCCTCGAACTTTAATTTTGTTATGCACTCATACCTCACTTTACGGCCTAGATAGGTCCAATTCAATTCAGCTCAGTATCCTACTAGCAGCAAGTGATATGCAATGTGGTGGTGGATGGGGGAGGTGTAATCCATCAACCCAACATTATTCGGTGATTGCCACCTCAATGGGGTGTACATCGACATCATTTTAAAATTGAATTTCATGCAGCTTAAGGCTGTCCTTTGGAGGAGCATTCCTGGAGGTTCCTGGAAAGTTGGCTGTAAAGTGAATGCTCTATAACAAAACATGTTTTTACATTGAAACATATAAATTATGCACTATACCCTCCAAATCTCATTCAAAACATAAGAAAATTATTTCAATTGCTGGCTAGAAATGCATCAATTTTTAATTGTACTCAATTTCGAACTAATATAACATTGAATAAAAAATGGAAATTCTAGCGACCTAAATGCTTTCATACGCCTCAAGGACCCATGCACTTTCACGTATTTCTGCTCGAAAATATCGGATTTCATTATTTTTGACCGTATAACGAAACAAGCCGTTATAGCAAACCGTTGTATAAACAGCGATTGTATAGCGAGATATGAGTGTATCCACATTTTTGAAGATTTTCCAGTTTTTTAAAAACTTTATTTCAAAATTTCAGACCGATCCGAGTGGTGGCTCTGCAGCGACAAGTTCACGGTGGCCGACATTTCCCTTGCTGTGCTTCTGCACAGGCTTTCGATTCTGGGACTCGCGAACAAATTCTGGGGCGAAGGCAGGAGACCTCATTTAGCAGCCTACTTCCGGCGCTCGCAGAACAGGGAGTCCTGTAAGGCGGCACTGTATCAGATGCCTAGGATAATCACTATTTGGGCTGCCCTGCACGACAAGGCACCTACAATAGCCAGCGTGGTGTTGGCAGCAATCTTGGTCGGAGTAGTCGTTTACCGCTATCGGAACTGAACACGGACGAACGAGGCTTTTTTTAGGGAAGCAGTTGCAATATGGCCGTCATCATTCCTTTGTTGTAAATTGGTAGGTGGTGCTTTCTTTTTTTATGTAAGGATAGGGAATAAACTTTTGTTTTAAAAAGATTCACCGTTTCGCGGAACTCGAGTTAGATTGCAAGGTAATGCCGTTCGGAGCAATCATGTTACAAAAAGTTTTAGGTAAATAAATTAGAAACTTTAATGAATGAACATTCCACCAATTATAACATGCAAGTCAACAAGAAAACGACACACGATGAGAACAAGAGGGAAAGAGTCAATCGCTTGGTTTGTACTGGGGCATAGGTTTTAAAAATTTGCAAACTTCAGGGTGAGAAGAATAAAACATGAACATGGGTTTTTAAAAATCAAATTTCAAGGAAAATCCAATTATTCCTTTTAAATCGTAAAGGTTTTTTTAAACAGCAAATGAGTACACAATATTGAAAATATTTCTGAAAACGTTAAATCGGGCAACCTGATCAAAACTCCAGTTTATGCGCTGTGGAATAATAATGCTACAATATTAAATTTAGCTTGATAACGAGAGAGCGTAGCAAGCTTTTTAAGAATGCAAATGCAAGTTCAATCGTAATTTCACTGACCGAGTATATTATTATCGCCAGAAATTCGTATTATGGCAGTAGAACGTGAAATGTGCTGTATTAAACTTCATGGATTCTGCGCTTGAGGCACATAATTTTATTATGATCTAATGAAATGTAACGTTGTTTAAAAGGAAAGTTTGGCGAGGTCAGAAATCCGGCATTTATCCCAGGGTGTAGCTGAGGTTCTATTATATCCCGTAGAGACCAAACAGGCATGACCAAGTTATGCTTTAAAAAGCTGTTTTGCTCTTTATTTACGACACATCAATATAAAAACGAGAAACTGGAATAATATTTTCTTATGTTATATTATATTATCTTATGTTATATGAACAATGTTTCTATATTTTTATAAGGAACTTATATATTAATATATAAAGTGAAGAAAGTAAGAATAATGCAGGGATTTTATTGCTTTTCTAATTTTATATTCTCATTTTTCTCGATTTATATTGATATGCATGTGTCTAATTAACTTTTCCTTATCTGTGTGTAAAATATATCTTATTCAAAAGCTCTTCAGCAAAAGTTGGTCTTGCCCTGCTTCTTTAATGATACCAACAGAACAAAAATCCAATAATAATTTCAACATTATTCCCCGAAGTTTTTTTTTTTCATAATTATCACGTTAGCGTCGCGTAAATACGAAATGCACATAGGCCTGCACGTGTCATGCCCGTAAAATCTGGTTTCAAATTAAACTTGAAAAGAAAAACTTCCAATTCTGTCAACGTTGATAAGGCAATCGTGGTTTGTAAGCACCCGTCAGTGCACCCGGGGTTAGGAAGTCTGGGGTGTCTCGGACTCGACATTGGCTGCCATCCCGTTGCGGTTGGACCTGAGCGGGGGCCGCGTCAGCCCCACGATGGACCTCCGACGATTCTCAACCAAAGTTACCTTCACCTCTGAGTACTTGAACGGACCCTGGCCCGGCAGACCCGGTGAGTTCTCGTGTGTGTACCACACCTTGTAGGTGACGAACCACACGGTCACGGCCACGAGGGCCCCGGCCACCTTCTGCGCCATGGAGTGGTGATAGAGCACGGTGCCCATCAGGATGTACGCCCAGAGCAGGTCCAGCAGGGTCAGGCCCACGAACATGCCCTTGACGTGCGGACCAAGGCGTTCGTAGGAGCTCTTCAGGACCTCCAGTTCCACAGCCGGAAGTGGCCGAAGGGGGCTTTCTTCGTCGTAGTCTACGTCCCGGATCAGGTCCTTGATTCTCTCCCAACCGATCATGGCCTTGGCTTCCTCATAAATGATCAAACTGCTGTACATGAGGAGAAAGGTGTGGCCAGAGATGTCAAAGCCTCTCCAGCGGTATCCCTTTTGCAGACACTCTTTGCGACCCAGGTCCTTGAGTTCCTTGGGGCCCGCGCAGAAGCCCGTGGCAGCCTCCACGTACAAGAAGGCGTTGGTGCAGAGGAACCAGCATATGGTCCCAACCAGCATTCTTGAGAGATGCTTGGCAATTCTGGACCTGATGCCACAGCAGTAGACGCTGCTGGTGAGGTAGACGAACGCACTCACCAGCAGCACAGTCCACATCCAGCTGAGCTTGGCGAAGTACACGTTGAGAAAGTTTCGTTTGTCTGCCATGTGCCACTTGGGCAAAGGGAAGAAGTCACACAGGATGGAACCGAACATTAGGCCTAAGGAGTAGACTGCTATTCGCCATTCCACAGACCCCACGACAAGCACTTTCCGGCAGCTGTACATGACCAGGACGACGGCCATCTGCGGCAGGGTCATCGCTTCGGGAAGCGGCTTTATCCCCTTCGGCGCTTCTCGACCCCTGTCCGCGTTTTTGTCCCATTTTCTCCTAGCCTGGTTCATCTTCCTGGTAGCCATGATGACCCTAGCTGCATGGGCGGCGCCATGTTGGGACTCGCGCTCGCAAAGTTAACCGTTAAGAGCAATGCATTTTTTGCAAATTGAATTACCGTGTATATTAACCTAAACGTTTTGCAAAACATCAAAAGAGACACCTGTTTTCAAGTTATTGTTGTGTATCATAGTTTAAATGTCAGTGTTGATTTTACATCTTCAAAATTAAGTAAACTTCCGGAAATTTAAAACTCTCATTCTGCAGTATATTCCTTTCTAGAGCGATGGAATGCTGTGCTACTTGGTCATTACTAAGCTAATGATGACATCTTAATGAATAAGAAACAGGTGCGTCTTTACTTGCTTTATCTAACCGATCTATCGTTAATCACTTTCGATTCACTTGCATTTAGTCTTACAGTTGTTAGTAGTATCATAGTAGAATCATTCCCCACGAGGCCCAATATGGCCGACCGACAGCTTCCGGCGTCACCTGCTGCTATGGTAACCACATGTGCATTTTATGCAAACTAGTCACATGTTGCAAATATGTAGGCCCTAAATCGTCTATCGGGCAGTGCAAGTGTTATATAAGACTGGATTATATTTTTTTGTGAATTTGTTGGATTTCACCCAGGAATTAAGCAAGAACACGCTCAACTCTAAACCTTGCGACTGGCATTGGAAATTTGGAATTAAAGGCAAAAACTTCGACTAATTCCTTGAAAATCAGCAAAAGATAAGTGGATATGATTTTACTCTAAGCACGCAAAACAAGTATGCAAAATAACTCATTCTTTGTTTTTGATTTTGTAATCTCTAATTGATAAGTGGATTGATTTTGTGATAGGCGATGTGAAATCTATTGGTCAGCTTTTTTGCTCTGCTCTACCAGCTTCTGGCTATTTTCTCCATGTCAATTTTTAAGTCATTTTGCGTAATGAAAACGTACAGTTCTGTTAGTGTTGTGGAATGACACGTTTTGATCCATAAATCGTACCCTTATAGAACAATAACAAAACAAGGCAATAAAAACAGTATAAAACAATAATACATTGGAGTAAGCTTTTCTCTTTTTAATTACAAATTAATGCTGTAGTACATTGAAATCGAAATAAAACATTTCCGTCTACAGTGTAGATTGAAGCTTGAGTGGCCAGATATTAGCTGTTAAATTGTCT
>JAQIXS010006463.1:0-10690 GCA_034700785.1 Rossiulus vilnensis | reverse complement strand
TTTGGTAACTGCATGTACTTGTTGATGTTTGTAGAGTATCGCCAATCGCCGCACGTGGCGAATTGGTCAGTGCGTGGCTAATTTGACTGCCTGTTATCATAACATCCAGTGACTGGCTTAATAATATGCAGAAAAGTAAATGAAAGATGGTCATATACCGGATATCTGCTTAGCTGATAGCTTCCTTATACAGCCCTCCACTTAAGCAGGAGTCCAGCTTTCGTTTGCATCCGTTTGTAGAGTAATTTCTTTCAAAAATTGGATAATTTGGACAGGATGTTTCGAAAAAAGATGCGAAAGAAAAGTGGTTAATAGTGTAGAGTATCATCCTTTAGCCATTTACAATCATTATGAAAAGATAACACTCGAAGGGAAACGTCTCCTTCCAATAAAGTAAGTTTGTCTAAAAATAATGTCCTAGTTATATTATAGTATGGTTCTTTACTGTGCACTTTTACAGAAACACACAGTTAAACATTAGTGCAACTTGCTACAAAGAAAATACTTACACTGTACACGCAACTGCGACTCAAATTGGTGCCTTTCATACAAACAATTTACACATTTTTGCTTCAACTACTAATGCTAATTGCTTAATTTACGTCCATTTTTCCCAGCGTAGATTTGCTCGTTCACTATAGGGGCTCAGCATTTTTTTTTATATTTGTAAATTCAAATGTCCTGTTTATTTTTAAAAAGTGAGCATGTACATACCTGTATTTTAAAAACCGTTATGCGACCAGACCCTAGTAAACGACTAATTCTATGCATGTGAAAATTAATTAAGCACTTATAATAATTATTTGAAGCAAACACGTGTGAGTACTTTTTGCCTAAGCCTTAATAAACTTCAACATGGGCGTCCCTGACAGCACGCCGAAGGTGATCGTCAGAATGCTATACCTAACAGATACCAAATTTAAAATCGGAATAACTCGTTTTGTAAACAACTTAGAGCACTTTCCCGCGCACGTAATTCTGCTAAAATTCCTCATCATTTTCTCAGACGATCAGCCTTAAAGAACCAATAGATCATTTACATTTTCCTGAGATATCTGCATGCTTTACTTCTGTCGCTATAAACGTGTTTCTGTAGGGAATACAGTGTTCTGAGAGTTAAGAGTTGCAATGATAATGTTTTGCATAATTCGTTTAAAACCATACACATTCCGTACAATTGAGTTGAACTAATGGCGTTGTATTTTCACACTAGTGAATTGAAGAGGAATTTTAGTCAATGTAGGTGCATTGTAAGTGCTCTAAATTGATCACAAAACGAGTTATTTTGATTCGAAATTTGAAACAAAATGCATTTATACCTTTAGGTGGGCAAATTTCTTCGCTAGCAAGTGTATTTTGTAAAAACGTTGTATCGTATTTGCACTTTATAATGCCCAAGCAAATGTATATTCGGGGATTACCCACGGCAGGGTTCAGTTCCCATCGCGCTATCGGTCCCGATAAGCCATCCTTCGACATCCATCACATGACTTCCTCGCTTTTGCTAATTAGCGTACCTTCTAATTGCCATAAATTGCACATCGCAGCCCAGGCACCTATCAATTTGCTCGAAATGAATTTTTCCTGATATCTGGGATTAGCCGGTGTGCACCTTTCGTCGGTTGGTGAGGTGCATCAGCCGGAAGTCCTCTCGTCTTTTCCCCTCCTGCGCAATTTGTATCCGTCGAATTTATGGCTTTATTACTCGGCTAATGATCTCGATGATGAATATTTTGCTCGCTTGTCTAATTAAGCAGGCTTTTAGGCAGGTTGGATTTGCGAGGCAGGCAAATTTAATTTCGAACGCCCAGCATTGAAATAAATGAAGTTTTATGAGAATGTGGCGTGTAATTAAGGCTGTAAGCCACATCCGATAGAAAAAAACAAGCCGCATCGGATGATAATTTCCGTGAACGGAAACGCTTCTTCCGAAGGGCCAATCGGCGAAGGAAACACCGTTCGGGGAGATCGAAGCATCAGGACCAAGAAGCCTGAACTTTAGCTCTCTTAATGCAGAAATGATTATTTTCTTGATTGCATTTTGAATGCGCGATTTTCGACTACGACAACTTCATTAAATTTAGATGCGAGGAACCCTCCTGCCGGAGACAAACAGTAACGAGCCTGCTGGTGTATTCTTGTCAATATTCTAGGTATGATCCGGTTTTTAGAATCAATCGATTAGTTTTGCATGTTTGCAATGAAGTTGGATGCGACAAGGGTGATGTTCTGACGCAGCGTTACCTGAAAGCAAGTTGCATTTTAGATAGTTTCATAAAATCGCTGAAACGTATCCTTTTGGACTTATAGCGTGAATAATTCATGGCAACTTATCCCATATGGGAAAATATATTGAAATTACATTGTGCAATATGCACATGCAAGTTTTATTTTTGCAAACGCACCGTATTTGGTAAAGTTTTTGAAGAAATATACATTGTCTGTGAACGTATCAATTTTAGCGTGAATATATTTTTCAGTAGTTTTAATAATGCTTTAAATATATCCTTCGCTAAGTTGAAATGTTTGTTAATGGAAAAGCATTTACTTGCTATACGATGTTACATTTGCCTAATTATACTGGATACGAATAAAAACACTCAGGATAATTATTTTTGCTCTGTCAGATAAAAGGTATATCTGGCATTTCAAGGACGTTGCTATGGGGGACAATTTTTCTCACAGATAATTAAGGGATGTTTGTCAAATCTAGATCATGTTGAGGAAATGATATCGACTTATTTATCTGAAATATTTTTATTTCATATAAGCTGGGCAGTTTATAAGTCATAGCATCGAAATCACGTAAACACTCACTGGGCAGATGTAGATGACTGTGCTATCAATATGTCAAAAATGGTTTTTTTTACAAAATGTGTAGGATTCCTTATTTAAGCAAAATACACAAACATAACTTTAATGCTAATAAGAGACTTGACCCTAATGGCATACAGCTTGTTGTTAATATTGTCAATATAAATATATTCATATAGCAATAAATATACAAAATTAAATAATAAGTAATCGTAATAACATAATCGTGTTTTCAAAAATTGTGCAATGAACACATGAGCTACGTTTAGAGCTACATGTATGTTGAGAAAGTAATTATTTGAAAAGCACGAACAACAACATTTAGTTTTAAATCATATTTATATTACTTATTTCTAATGAAATAACGTTTATTTTGATAACTACTTCGGTTGTCAACATCAAATATAGCATATTTTTATTACTGTTTCATCGCCCGAAATCGTATTGTTTTGAATACGAATTGAATTGTTTTTGTTATGTAAAATTCTGGTGGCTGTTATTCAAAGCTCAGTGCATTTTTAGCCATTTCCTAACTTGTTGATTACCAAAACTCCGTATTATGAAAATAAATGTCACCTGCAGCATTGCGCACCAACCCTCGAATTTTCTTGGATTTGCTGATGCGCTTATTCATTGTACATATGTTCTGAGAAATTTTCTGTTGAAGAAAATGTCCGAAATATAAGCAAATGGCACGTTCAGGTAAAGTTCTAGGAAGACCTGCATGCAAGAGGAATGAACGTTCCCCATTACTTTAGTGTAATTAATGAATTAATGGATAACTTATGTTTGTCAATTACGTTAATTGCTTCTATGAAATCTAATTTTTGGGGGCGTTTTCCGAAAACTAATTTTGTCGAGTCGTGACGTTCGTTGTGCCAATTAACAGCGGCAATCATGGAGAAAGAATGTTATTGTCCGCAAAAAAAGGATGAGCTGTTGGCCAAGTTCTTCATTTTCTGTATCCGATCGGTGTTTCGAATCCCTGATTTAGGCCTATTCCACCAATTCATTCTCTGCTCAATTTGCAAAGTGCATGTGCATTCATGATATTGATGCTGTAAATTGTCTTCCTCAAGCTTCGTTGGATTGCTTTGTAACGTTATTCACCAACTTGATGATGGGCAAAATGCAGGCCGATTTGATAGTAAATGCTCCATGTTTTTCGTGTTTTTTAATGATATGTTTTTATTTTCTAATAGATTTAAGTTGCTGGGATGTATCTGCTGCCCTTCGGAATCGTTTTCATCCCTGAGCGGAAAGAAATCTATGTGGTAATTAAAACATTGTACTGACCACATGCAGTGTTTTAAAGCAGTTTCAAGTTTAATGAAACTCTTAGTAGTTCGATGTTATTTTGCTTACTTATTTTATTTCGAAAATTACAAAAATAATATGCATTTTAAAATACTTCAGATATCTGATTTCCTACAGTCAATCATGTTCGATGTCGGCGTTTAAAATATAAATGTACAAGTTGTATTCTTCGTATTTAAATCGAATCGTTCAAACGTTTCCTTTTGGGCTTATTTTATTATATGGTGAATAATTCATGGCAGCTCATTCCATATGAAAAAAAATTATTGAAAATACATGTATCCCTTTAAACCCTTTGAATACATTTAAACACGAATGACCCTTAGTAGGTAACTTGATTATTTACAAAAAATTGTAATTGTTTACCATAAAATGCAACGCTTTTTGAACACAATGAATTCTGTCAATATACGTTTATTAGAATTACAATTTTTGCTAAAATTTTAAATGCATTATACATGTACTACATGTATTTAGAGCAATATACCTTGTATACAAAAAGAATTATTCAAAATTAGCAAACAACATGGCGGATTTGATAGGAATAAAAAGCATGTTAGTAAAATTTAAAATACCTTAGAAAAACTTTGGCTTTATATTACTAATAAATTGCTAATAGAAACAAAATAAAACCAAACAAATGTCATAAACAGCGCTAGTTTGACTAAAGACGCTATATATTCACATCTTAAAGCAATGAAAAAAGGTTTAAAACGGTTGGAATTTTATAAGCAATTCAGTTATTTTAAGATTTAATGTCATCATATCTTCAAACACTTAATGAAAAATACATTAAACCCATTATTTTTCTTTTGTGTTCTAAGAAATGCATGTATTTACCATAAAGCAATAAAAGGCATTATTCTCTTAGTACATAATGTTCTTTCAAAAAAACGTTCATATTTCTCGATAATAACATTTCTTGAAAAATAAAAAATGTATCACTTGATTGCAAACACTGGTCTTTATGGCGTTGTTCTGCACCATGACCGAGTCGTAATCAGAAATAGCATAGCTTTTGCTATAAATTCAACAATCAAACTAGTACTAAGCCCTCATACCATACAGAAAAACGCAGACCATAATAAAAGTGCACCCAAACACAAAAAATCTCGCTTTCCATCATTTTGTGATCTGCGAGGGCGAAAAACGCGACCCTTCGATTTACACAAAAACGCTACGATAATAAAAGAAAATTATATCGGGCTATAAAAAGTCACGAAACTTATAAAAGAAAAGATTCAAGAGAGTATCACCTATATAAGAAAGAGTTTGTCCTAGATTTTTATAGCGCACTGCCAAAACATATCTTAGGACTAAATCATTATTTGAAAGTGGGTCACTCCAATATTTTGATGTTCTTTCAAGACCCAATAAGATTGGAATATTCTTGGTATCAATTGATGTATGTCGTATTGGTTAAATGTATAGGATGTAAAAATTAAGTGTATTCGATTAAGATACAACATTCGACCACTTCATTGTTAATCAAAACCAGAACTTGTTTGGCAATACCATGCATAATTATAATGATTATCAAGGTAAAGACAACGATTTTTGGCCAAGCATTGTTCGAAATGTTTTTTTCTGTCTTCGTTTGTTAAGACGTACAGGTTTCGCGGCGAGAAAGTTTGAAGGATTTTAATTCGAAAAATACAAAAAATATAATACTGATTAAATTAAATCAGAAACTACACATTAGATGGCGCTGTTATGCGAATGAAAATGACAAAATTGGTAAACTAAACGCTCGATATATTCATACATATAGTTCACAAATTTAGTTCTATGGTCAGCGAAATTGGAGTTGATTTATTAAGTACAATTTTCTGCACAATTTTGTGAAACAGATTAGGCTTTGATGTTTGCGAAAATATAGTCTGATATCGTGACGACTCGCCATATTCTTCCACACATTTGTACATTTGTATGCAGTGTATAATATGTAAAACATGTAAAAGTTATTTAACTCACATTAAAAATTATTACAGCGAGAAATACTTTGTTAAATAACCACCTAGTTTAATAAGCGCAAATGTCCCAAAACACGCATGTTATGTAATACAACGTAATTTATAGTCATTATCGGTGTTTTCTTGGTCGTAAATAATTGATATTTGTATAATCCCAATCAAATTAAAAAAAACATTTTAAATATGTGTAAGAGCAATACCGTTATTCAATTTTTTGACAATTTTGTTTCTAAATTTGGTGCGGTTTCAGGATGTATTTCAATAGTATCGAATAGCGATTTTAAACTTTCGTACTTTAATATAAAAAATCACCCACATTTTGCTGCAAGGAGGGTCGAGAAATTTCCAAAAACGGTGAGGTTATGGTTTTTTCAATTTTTGGCCTGGACTGAAACTTTTACCAGTTGTTTTTCAAGTTTTTAACGTATTTCGAAAATAGACTACCTGCTGGGCACGAATATGCAGTTATTTTTGCAAAATTCGCAGTAGTGTAGACATTACCGCAATTTTAATTTTTGGTGTAAAAATTGTGTCATTATTCTTTTATTTTACCATTTCCACGTTTTTCCTATTTTCCCATCTTCTCCTGTTTTCCATTTTCCCTTTGTCCCTATTTTTCCTTGCTACCCATTTTGCCGTGCTCTCTATTTTTTCTTTTTCTTCATTTTTTCTTCTCCCCATTTGCTCTTTTTTCCTATTTATCTTTTTCACATTTTCCTTATTTTCTTTTTTTCTCTTCTACTCATTTTCCTTTTTTTCCCATATTTCCTATTTTTCTCTTCTACTCATTTTCCTTTTTTCCCCATATTTCCTATTCATCCTTCTTCCTCATTTCCCCTTTAACCTTTTTACCACAATACCCATTTAACCTTTTTCCTCATTTTCCCTATTTTCTCATTTCCCCTTATTCGCCATTTTTTTCTTTTTCTTAATTTTTATTTTTCCCTATTTTCCATTGTTATACATTTTTCTATTTACCCTCAGTCCTCATTTTCCCCATTTTCTATTTTTCCTTATTTTTACTTCTTCTATTTTACATATTCTTTATTTTCCCTTTTTCCCCATTTGCCCTGTTTTCTTATTTTCCTTTTCCCCCATTTCCGCTTTATTGTTACATATTTCCTTTTTTTTCTCCAAACCTGGATCCATAAGAAGGACAAAATTATTATCTAATTAAATATATACCTATACCTAAAACATACTTAATAAAAATGATAATAATCTTTGTATCAATTAACTGAACATTTTAAAATTGCAAGCAGCTGTACTTCCGTTAACTGTGCCCAAAAGGACACATTTACCTTACGGTAATAATTTATACACACCCTGCTTTTTCAAGTTATGTTTTTTTCCATTTTTTCATGGTATTCCCATTTTTAATGTCCTTTTCCTGGTTTATCCATTTTAAGAGTATTTTTGTCGATTTTTGCTATTTTCATGTGTCAATTTCGTCGTTTTTGCCATTTTCTAGAGTCATTTTTTCCATTTTCTGGTTTCATTTTGTTGGTTTTTCCATTGTAAGTGTCATTTTTTCCCGTTATTTTTAATTCTGTATCATTTTCGTCGGTTTTTCCATTTCTGAGAGTCTTTTTTTTTCCCGTTTTTTCATTTTTTTGCGCAATATTTGTCGTTTTTCATTTTTTTGCGCGAAATTGGTAGTTTTTTACATCTTCTATTGTCATTTTCTTGATTTTCCTATTTTTAGTGTCATTTTCTTGGTTTTTCTATTTTAATTGTCATTTTCGAAGTTTGTTTCATTTTCTAGTGCCATTTTCGTCGTTTTATCGGTTATCATGTCATTTTTTTTTCCATTTTCTAGTGTAATTTTCTTGGTTTTCCCATTTTTAGTTTCATTTTGTTGATTTTTCCATTTTAAGTGTCATGTTTTCTATTTTTTTAAATTTTGTAGTATCATTTTCGTCGTTTTTTTCAATTTCTGAGTCATTTTTTTCGTTTTTTTTATTTTGTAGAATGATTATTGTCGTTTTTTTAAATTCTTTTGTGTCATATTAGTCGTTTTTTACATTTGCTACTGTCATTTTCGCCGTTTTTTCCATTTCTGTTTCATTTTCCCGTGTTTTTCATTCTGTAGCTTCTAGTTTCATGTTTGTAGTTTTTTCTGTTCCTAATGTAATTTTTGTAATTTTTTTCATTTTGTATTGTCATTTTCTTAATTGTCATTCTTCATTTGTTTGTGTCGTTTTGGTCGTTTTTAACATTTTCTAGTGTCCTTTTTGTCGTTTTTTCTGTTATCTAGTGTCGTTTTTAACATTTTCTAGTGTCCTTTTTGTCGTTTTTTCCGTTATTTAGTGTCGTTTTTACCGAGTTTTCCATTTCAATGTATATTTTTTTACGTTTTGTGATTTTAAGTGTCATTTTTGTCATTTTTATCATTTTATAGTGTCAATTTTTCCTTTTTTTCCATTACTTTCATCATTTTTTCTGGTTTTTTCTATTTTCTAGTGTCATTTTTACCTTTTATGCCATTTCCTGGCATCATTTTTGCCGTTTCTACCGTTTACTGGCGTGATTTTTGCAGTTTCTGCCATTTTTCGGCATCACTTTTGCCATTTCTACAATTTCATGGAGTCAGTTTTGCCATCATTTTGCTGTTTTTGCCCTTCCCTGGCGTCATTTTTGCCGTTTCTGCAATTTCCAGGCGTCATTTTTGCCGTTCGTGCCATTTCCATGATCATTTTTGCCATTTCTGCCATTTTCTGGAATCATATTTGCGGTTTATGCTGTTTCCTGGTCATTTTTGCCCTTTATGCCGTTTCCTGGGGTCAATTTTGTCGTTTCCGCTAATTCTGCCTTTTTCAATGTGTAATTTTGGCCGTTTCTAATATTTCTTGGCATCATTTTTGCCGTTTCTGCCAATTCCTTACGTTATTTTTGCTGTTTCCTGGCGCCATTTCTGCCGTTTTTGCTTTTTCCTGGCGTCATTTTTGCCGTTTCGAGGCGTCATTTTTGAGGTTTCTGTCATTTCCTAGCATCATGTATGCCATTTCTGTCGTTTCCTGGCATCATTTTTGCCGTTTCTGCCGTTTCCTGGCATCATTTTTGTTAAAGCTGCCTTCATTTTTGCAGTTTTTGTTTTTCCTGGCATCATTTTTCCGTTTCTGCTCTTTCCTAGCATCTGTTTTGCCGTTTCCTGAAGTCATTTTTCCCGTTTCTGCCCTTTCCTGGCGTCATTTTTGCAGTATCTGCCGTTTCCATGCGTCATTTTTGCCATTTCTGTAGTTTTCCTGGCATCATTTTTGCCGTTTCTGCCCTTTTACGTTGCACTTTTCGAACGTAATTTTTGGCATTTCCTGGCATCGTTTTTGTCATTTTTGCCATTTCCTAGTGTCATTTTTTGTTGTTAATGGATGTTGTCTAAAAATCTAATGAACCCATAAAAAATAGAGAAAGCCCACGAAAAAATTTGGAAAAACCCATGAAAAAAATCGAAAAACCCATGACAAAAATCGAAGAAATTGATGAAAAAATCGAGCTTGTGCTGAGCTTGAGCTTTACCTTTACTTGCTTGAGCTGAGCTGGAGATTGATTTTGAGCTTGAGCTTGCGTTTAGCTTTAGCCTTGAGCTGAGATTGCGCTTGAGCTGTGCCAAAGTGGTGTTTTTTGGCGCATCTCAATGTCAGCTAAGCCAAAAAAAGTTTTATGAATTTGGGCAGGAAAAAATAAAAAACATAAAAATCATGGTTTTTGGCCAAACAAAATCAGAAAAAATCCACGAATAATAGTTTATCGTTTGGGCGATTAAAAATTGAAAAAAACGTGAATAAAATTCACGGATTTTGGCGAAAAAATAGCGAAAAAATAAAATAAAAAATAGTTCATGATTTTAAGCCGAAAAAATAGCGAATAAACCCCATGACTTATAGCCAAAATAAGCAAAAATAGCGATAATAGCGTAAAAACATGAATAATAGTTCATGGTTTTTGGTAAAAAAGCAAAAAAAAACATGAATAACACTTGAAGGGTTTTGGTCTACAAAAAGCGAACCGTCTTTTCAACCGTCAATTTCATTGACATTCCCATTGTCAACTGTTCTGCTTAGTCTTATCGTTTTCTATATTTACACGCCATCATTTATTCATTTTCCTAATGTCATTTTCTATATGCATATATATTTTTTCCGTTCTGTTAACAGAACCTAAGGCGATTTTAAATCGCTTAGCTGACCAACTACTTCGAATTTTGCCAGAATTTATTCTTTATTAATTTTGATATGCAAATATACAGGCATAGAGATAATGTATGTGTATTGTTGCAGCCAAAATTCTCACTTTAAATTTACCAAAAAAAAATTGCGTGATTATAAACCACGTTATGCAATTCAAAATTACAAAATTAGTAAAATCGGTGTAACTTCGTCAAGAGTAAAGATTTGATCGAGAAATCTCGCCCAGAAATTCGCGAAAATAGCATTTGTCGAATTTGTGAGAGTAGTGTTTCTTTAAAATATTTCTTTCTTCTTTAAAGTTGAAATAGCAAATTTGAGGCGTGATTTGTGTTCAGCTCAGGAGGGCAACAGCTGAGAAGGGTGCCTGTAGACCTGGTACACACCTGGAGCTGTAAGAAC
>JAQIXS010006462.1:0-10694 GCA_034700785.1 Rossiulus vilnensis | reverse complement strand
TTAGAAAATAAAACCCCAGATTTAAAAGGTCGAACATATTTTGTGATCATCATCATGTGATGAAAATGCTAGTGTCAAAGCTGAGCCAAAAGGATATGCCCACCATGAAAAAAGTTTACGCATCCAGTTTTGAAAGAAATTATTGAGTGTAAAGGATCCCGAGACCATAAAATTTGAGAACCCCATCATAGTTCATTTATCCCCTCTATACTATTTCAAACTCATAATGCAATGGTCAGTTATTGGAATTTTCTGGCACAAATATCCACTTCTAAGAATTCGAAAACAACATGTAACTTAACCTATCGTTAAAATGTTCAACCTCAACCTCTATTGCAATGCAATTGCAACGAATTCAATCGACGATTCACGATTAATATCTTTTCTTTTTAAATTTCAATAAAAAGGTAAACGCGTAGAAACCGTGGTGGCCACTTGGAAAAAGGCGTATCACGAGGCCAGGCATCGATCTCCGTCCATCGTGATCTTGGACGATTTGGACGCTCTGGTTGGCGCTCCAAAAGGACCCGAAAACGAGATCGGAGGAGCCGCCAATTACCAAACGAGATTGGCAGAAGGTACACTTTTATACACTTTTTTGAATATAGTTGTTAGGTAGTTCCATCTATATTGACATTAATTTGAATATGAGGCACATGCAAAGGTTTTTAGAGACTTGAAAAGAAATTTAAGTTGATATTCTTATTCTGTGTTATGGCGTGAAGAAGAAATGCCAAATATAACTTTATTGAAGTTTAACTAGCCTGTTTATTGAGTTAAAATATAGCAGTCATTTGCACAACTTGGGACAAGAGGGAGGAGATTGGTCAAATTTTGACGATAATGGTGTGGGGTGAAAAAGTTGACGTCCTTTATGTACGACCCCTAATAAAACGTTTACTGCCATATCCAGAGTGTGGTCAATTAGCTCGTTAGTTTTAGTATATGCCCGAGACAAGTAAACTCAAATTGTAACATGTCTTCATGCATGAAACCATGGCAAATTTTCCTGAAGTGTTGTTAGCTACAAGTGCTGAATTCAGTGAACGTCATACACAAGGCCCTTATATTCAAACTCTTTTGACTCCCCTTAGCTTTGTACGACATCCTGAAGAGCGTCCTCTTCTGCGAAACCGGTCACGTGGCCACCGTCGCTACCTGCCGGTCCTTGGCCGCCCTACACAAAACATTGGCGTCACCGCAAGGCATCCAGCATTTTCAGCAAACCTTGACCATCGGCGCCCCCAACGCGGTGAGCAACGCCCTCTATTTCAACTCGGACACCTCAAGAGCGAGGCGCGGGAAGGAGGAGCATGGCAGGCACGCTCTCGAGGTGGTCGAGCTTGGTCGAAAACAAATATCTGGCACTGACATGACGCATTGACCATTTCCTACAGGAAGAGCGAGAGGAGATGCTGAAACGCTCGCTGTTGTCCAAACCGCTTCTGTCGTCGCGCTCGCTGACCGCCATCAGTTGGCGCCCCCTGGCGGACGCCACGGAAGGCTTCGTGGCGCACGATTTGGACATGCTCGTGGACAGAGCTGCCCACGTGGCCGTGGCGACCCACCGAGGTACAGTGGACAGTGTGACGTCATACGAAATTAACCGATGGAGGGAATTGGAAAATGTTACATTATTAAAAATTGAACAGAGGAGAAACTGGGACCTTTTTTAAAAATCGGACAAAAGGAGGTTTTTTTCAAGAGCGATGTAAAAAAATTAATCTTTCCAAAATTGTACAGAGTAGGTTGTTTTAGAAAATGCGATCAAAAATATGAACATGTTGGCAACTTTCAATTTTTGAAACCATTTATGTTTAATTTTACAAACGTCACATTTTCTAAAATAAACCTCATTTTAGAAAATGTGACATTTGCAAAATGTTGCCAACATAGTTAGGAAAGTTAGCAACACATTCAATTTTTAATACATTTTACGTCACAACAGGATTATTTGTTAGAAAATGTGCTTTCTTTTTTCCAAATCGAGTAGAGGAGTTGTCGAAATTGAGACGTCATTTGCATACGTTCCTCGCGTAAGATAACCACCTTAACGACGCCATAACTGGACGATCATTTCTACCAGTTTGGTCACGTCGTTTATGGACTATCCTAAGCTCAGGGCCTCCAATGTCCCCATGACGCATCAACTTTTTCTCTCCCAAAGCCATTTCGCCAGGGTCCGATCTGCAGCTGAGCGACGCCGATTTCGGCAGGGCGCTCGAGGGTTTCGAACCCGTATCGCTGAGGGGCCTAGACCTGCACTCGTCCGGGGCCAAGGGCTGGGACGACGTGGGCGGCCTGGATGACGTCAAACAGGCTCTGGTAGAGACGCTGCAATGGCCCTCCAAGGTATTTCCCCTCAGATCGCCACTTAGCGATTTTATCCGTAATTTAACATTTCTTTTTCATGTTCACGTAGTATCCGGTCCTGTTCGCGAAATGCCCCTTGCCCATGCGCTCTGGCATCCTGCTGTACGGACCGCCAGGAACCGGAAAGACGCTCTTGGCAGGAGTCGTGGCCAAGGAATGCGGAATGCGATTCATCAGCATCAAGGTGAGGTGGCGCTCATCTTAAACGTTCTATAAGGGTGTGAAGTAATTTAGAAGTGGTCAACAGGCAAACAGACAGAAAAGCAGATTACTTTAAAACAGTTAAATGCAGTTTTAATTAGGCTTCGTTAACTTGAAAATATGCAATATGTGACACTTTTTTATATAGTTTTAAGTCGTTTTACCCAGTTTTCAATGAGTTCTTTACGTATTAAATTGGTAAATTCCAAACCGACTATCAGGATTTTCACTTTTCTTGACACCCCCTCCCCCGTTTGGCACTGTCCTTTATGGATTACCACCCCCTAACACTTTTCAACAGGAGCATTTCTATATTTATTTTAAACCTAGGCCTATAGATCCCCCTCCTTTTCTTGCCTCTAAATACTAATACTAATAATAATAATAATAACGATAATTGTAATAATAAATAACGGCTAATGGACTACATGCATTTTATGTGCATGATTGGCAAAATGTTGACGCCACTGAATGCGGTGGATAGCATAGGCTCAAGCGGCATTTTTTTAAGGCTGCGGGTTTTAACTTCCTGCTAATGGCGGCAACCGCTTAATCGTTCACATTTTCGAAAAAGACAATACATTACATTGAAATCATTGTGTTTTTTTCCACTCAGGGTCCCGAACTCCTGTCGAAGTACATCGGAGCGAGTGAACAGGCCGTCCGAGATCTTTTCGAAAAGTAAGTAAAAAAAATTAAAACCACTTTAACAAAAGGACCGGCGATTGATTTCTTAGATGGACAGGGGTCAAGCTGACGAGCAACTTTTTTGCGCAAAGACGATTAGCGCTATTAAAATTCCGAATTGGTAATCTCTCTCGTCCCGTCTTCAATCTGTCGAATTCGCTGGATTGAAGGAGAAAACAAATTGGCCAGTGGTCAACGGGGTCATTTCAGTCATTTGCATGCAACAAGGTCGGTGCGAGTGTATTCCCCTCGAATAATGGGCTTAAAAAACAACTTACAAGAAACTTAAAATGCGTGTCAATGGAACGGCGAAAAACACAGCAGTGTACATGTAATTACGTGTAAAATAACACGTTTAAAGTAAAGACACGTCAAGAAATAGTTACTTTTTTAAACAAAAATGACCAAAAACGCATTTAAATGTTCGAACGTGTAATCTTCCCAAACGTCTAAACATGTAACTTTTATGGAAATTGCATGCTTTTTTGGCAATATAAAATGACAATTGACAGGCCGTTTAGAATAACTTAACATTACCATTTCTAACTGCCAAAGAGTCATTTAAGTCAAAGAAATCGGTGAAATGTAATTGATTGAAATTGAACTCGTTACATTCTGGACAGTCAAAAACTACAAATTTAGTTCTTATCATGCTCACAACCGTCATTAAAAACAATGTCAGGTCTTTGAAAAGTCGTTGAGTTTACATCACCAAATCCTCTAGCCTTATACATGTATGCCCATAACAAGTTAAAAAAGTTGATTAACCCTAACCGCTGATTATGAGAAAGAACTGGCGTGGAATTCGACGCTGACCGTTGATAAAAGCCATGACAAATGCGAGGGCCGTCATTAATCTCCCGTTTTCGGCGTTGCCCCAAAGCTCATTAATTTGGCCCGGTGATCCCTTTGTGAATCGGCCGCCACCTGTTTCTCGAAGAGGCGAAAAACGCACGAAAAACAACGCGCGTTGGGCTTTTTTTGTTTTCTTTTCTCGCCTTTGAAATGACCAGGGCTTGCACCAACAATGGGGTGTGAAATTGGCCCTCGAATCAACGATTCGTTAAAAAGCGGGACCGGATTTAATTGACGATCCGCTCACTCAACGCCACGGATAGACCCACAGCGCACCTGGCCAGGGGTCAAGCGGGGTCAGCCAAACATGGATAAATGCAGAAATTCCAAGAAACGGTCTCTCCTTGCGGTTTTATCATGTTTTTAAAATGGCAATAATTATATCGTTTTAGGAAACGATTTCTTGAAAAATTATCGACAAAAATTGTAACAAGAACCCGTATATTGAACACGGTGTCTAGAATTGTGCAAACGCTGTCTTTCTGACTTTCAGCAATGTAGGTTCAAGCTATTTTTTGCAAAGTTCAAAATTTTAAGAACAAGCTGTTTTCTATTCTAATTGGCTTTAATGAAGAATTAAGAATTAAAAGGCTTTTAAGCTGATTTGTAAAATCTTTTTGATATCGGCATAACCTGTAAAATAATTTATTTCATTCTAATGTTAGTTTGACGAAATTTCAAATACTATTCTCACACATTAGTGTTAAAAAAACAGGGTTTCCACGTGTGTTTCAACCTTTTTTTGATTAAAGTGTGATTTTTTGATTTTTTGAAATTGTTTTTTTTTTTCAGATTTTTGTAAATTTAAGTAAATTGACATAAAGTTACAGAAATTCACTTACTATTCATGTTAAAACATTTTTACAATTTTTGAAATCACGTTGAAAACCTGCGTTTAAACACATTTGTTTACAATTTTTGAACACAATTTTCAGCAACAAACGAGAAGGTGGATGACTATTCTTAATGAACGCACTGAACATTTTTTTTAAACTTTCCATCTGCCACATTCGTTACGCCTCCTGTCCAAGGGTAGAAAGGTGTTTTATTTCCCAAATGAAGGCTAATTTTGGACGCTGTTTGTAAAAACCCCTCACGGCGGCGTCGTCACGAAAAAGTAAAATAAAAAATCTGAAAATTAAAACGTGATGAGACGCGTTAATTAGGCCGCGTTACACCCGGGCCATTAACGTTGACGCGTGGGGTCAACCAAGATGGCCGCCCCCTTGTTCCTCAATCACAATTCACCTGTCATAACCGATATATAAAAAAATAAAAAACATTCACGGACTATAGGGGAGGCCTCGGAAGATATTTGACAACAAAAACCCTCGTCACTCCGTAATCATATTAGCCGTCATTTGGGCTTAATTTCACCCCTATTGTCAGCGCTTTTATGTTGCGTTTTGTTCCTAAACGCATCATAGAACCCGAATAATCGGCGCTTTGATTTTTTACAATAAGCTTTTGAGGCGCTGGGCGGGGCGGCGACGACGGTGGCGCCACCAGCGACAAATGGCTGCCAGTTAACATTTTTCAACGACCCGCGTTTTGCGTGACCCTTGCCCCCTTTTGGCAGAAATACGAATGCCAATCAAATTGGAGCCCAGAAAAAGTCTCTGTGACTGTCACTTGAACTTGAAGTTTGATAAGTGGCGCGACAGTGGCGCCATCCATGACGGATTGCCCTGGTGTAGAGATCAGCATATATCAGCACAAATATACTGATATATGGTGATATTAGTAAAAACTTTTGTGATATCACTAAGCATACTGATATCAGTTGTCCAAAGAAACTATATGTCATTATGTATAGTGATATCAGTACAGAAACAGTAATATCACTAATGTTATCATAGTGATATCAATAGAGGCTCACATGCTGATCTTTTCACCAGGGTGCGGACAGCGGACGTTTTGAGAGTCCATTCAAAAGGGACTCTGGGGGAAAACATGGCGCTTGGAGTCTTTAGAGGAATTGCCAATGTCAAATCAGCGAGCATTCAATGATTGAAAAATTGCAACTAAAAATCACCACACCATTTAGCATAACGTATTGAGTTTTAAAGCATTTAAAAGAAAGACATCAGTTTAAAAACCTTTTTTTCAATTACTATTCAGCATTTATGGTGTTCCCTGCACGTTAACTGCAAGTAACAGCAATGACGTCTGAATCATGCTGTAATACGCTGTACTTGCTTCATAATTCATTTTCATTTTTATAGGGCATCGAACGCTCGACCGTGTATCATATTTTTCGACGAGTTCGATTCCCTCGCCCCCAGGTAAGAAATTTTCTTTGAATTTTTTTGAGCACCCCTGAAAATCCATAAATTCGATTGGCTGAATTTCGATTTTGCCATAAAACGCCAACAAAGTCACGTTTAGGTCGCATGTGAAGCAGGCGGTGTTTAGTCCATTTTAAACAAGTTTATCAAATTAATAACACGTATTAATTACGTTTAATTAGTTTCAAACAGTCTCCAGCATCATAAAAGCAAAAAATTATATTTCTATGTGGATACAAATTCGTCTGAAATCCAATCTTTTTAGCGAAATGTTTATGTCCATAGAAATCCAACCATAAAAGTTATAAGCCATACAAATTAACAACCTTTAGGCTGATTTAAAATTAATGACCTTATTTGGGTCTTTAAATACGTAAATTCTTATTCACGATTTATCAAGCAGTTTTCATCCAAAGATGGTCGCCTGGCGAATCTACAAACCATTTTTTAACGAATTTTTTCCAAAATTATACATATATATATATATTTTTTTTCTCAAATGAAAATTTGCATTACTTTCGATCATCCGCTCATGTTATCGCGACCGATTTTTCACCCCAAACCCTCCTCCCGAAGTATTTTCTCCTTACCTTCCGCCCCCCTCCCCATTTCGCATATTTTATTTTCCGATAATAATTCTCTATCTAATTCGTTCCCTAATCTTCGATGTCAATGCAAATTCGTTCGCTTCCCCCGAAATAATAACACGGTGATAATAATAATAAAAAAAACTGCACGGTTGCGGTCGGGTGGGTGGTGCCCAAAAAAATCTTATCATAGACGAAAAATATTCGTCATGGGCCCTTTGCTAAGCGCCCAGCAATGCACCGTGATCGTCGATGCACCAATTGGGTGCCTCCAAAGCCCCTACCCAACCCCCACCTTCAACCCTCTGTCTCGGGCGTCGTAATAATTAAGGGAAGGACGAGAGAAACGAGAAACGCAAATGGGCGAAAAAGATATCCGCCAATCTCCATAAATTAGTGGGCGAATGAGGAAATTTCTGGCGCGCATTAAATAGCAGCTTCGTCGCTTCCTCAGATAATAAGAAAAGACGACGCCGAATTAAAAGCACCCCCCTCTTCCCCCTCATCCTCATCCTCTCTTAGCTTCCAACATATCGATAATAATTACTGTACAGCGCCCGCAGAAAACGCATTAATATATTATAACGATGATGACGATGATAATGATAATAATAACGACAACGAAATACTAAAAAGCGCCTTTTCGAGGGACTTTTTCAATCGAGATAACGAGGAATTTCGGGCGAATTCACAATGGAGACGATTCTTCTGGCATTTGCGAGGGGAAGAATTCGGAGAAATTTTAAGTTTCGTTTCTTGGTTTGTTTGTAGGATGGTAAAGAGTACAGTGGATTCTCATAGAAGATTCGAATGAATTTGTTTTGGTCTTATGGGCCCTTTAACGTATACATAAAGGACGTCCAAAGTTGGAGTCTCGAGACATGGCAGGCTGGGAAATTGCAAATTCAGGCGTCCATTTTATTTATTTCGTGCGAGTTTTGACTTTGGAGCACAATGAAACCTGTTAATAGTTTCGTCAAAAATATAGATAGTGCTAATTTGATTTCGTTTAAACAACAACTCCAAACGTTGTACACCATTGACGTTTAATTTCAAAAACAGAAACGAACGCTTGGTGAAAAAAATGGTGTTTTCCTCGAAATTTTTCCAAAAAACGGTTTATGTGCCTAGGCCTAGTTATGGTTTGGCATTCGTCAAATATGCACCAAATAGTACGTAAATGGACGTCTTGTTAGGTCATTGCACAAAGAGGTGTCACAGACTGGAAATTCTTTCCCCATTTAATGTAGTTTAAAAAACGTCACAAAAGGGACGATGTTAATAGCAGCGTCTTCAAATGACACTAGAAATAAACCATGCGCGTATGATCTATTCACAATAGGAAACTCAAATGTCTAAAAATGTTCTAAATATTAAATGTTGAAGTCATGTTATGTGGAAATTTGAGGTCCTTTTGAATTAATATCGTACACGATAAGGCCATTATTACATCAATTTTTTGATTTTTTTCCTGTTTAAAACGACGCGGTTGTTGTCCATATTAAATAAAACAACGTCATCTGGACTATTGTTTGCTACATCGGACGGAAGAAGGAGGAGTAAATAGGAAGTCAAGTCGCAGTTTGATGGTCTATTTTGTGAACGGCTCCTAATGTCTCAATCCCTTTTATTCAACGCAGGCGTGGACATGACAGCACTGGTGTGACCGACCGTGTGGTCAACCAACTTTTGACTCAAATGGACGGCGTTGAAGGCCGAGAAGGTAAAGAAAGCACTTTTGGAATTTCTGGCCATTGTTCTTGGATGACAAGAATACCATAAGGAAATAAACTTGCTATTTCAGTTTTTGCTTCAAATACATATTATAATGGGTACCATGCATTGCGGGTTGTACACTGAGAAACATAAATTTAGCAATTATAATAAGTATTTCAAGCAAAAAAAATGTACACATGTAGAAGTAATTTTTTTGCATGTTTGGCATGCTTTTGGCTCAGCCTTAACCATTCGTGAAACTCAAATCACGAGTCCTAATCCCTCCTAAATGGCCGGATGACACGTTCTTAACGCGAGACCTCCAGCTAAACACGTCGCGAACGCTTTCTAAACGCACGGTGAACGTCAGCTGAACACGTCCGCACCCGAGCCCATCTAATTCGCGCACTTTTCTTTATACACGTTTTTTTACCTCATGGTAGGAGTGTACGTGTTGGCCGCCACCAGCCGTCCGGACCTAATTGACCCGGCTTTGCTGCGGCCGGGAAGACTGGACAAAAGCCTGTATTGTCCGATGCCATTGTCAGTAAGTTGCGAGGCAATCGCCATTCGTCGCCCTTTTCTCCAACGTGTGTCCATTGATCGATTCGGACCAGCGAAGCGCACAATGGTCATCGCCATTGTGCGCATTGCGTCCAGAAAAGAGAAGAGAGAAAGAGAGAGAGAGAGAGCCTTTCGATAAAACCTTTTTGGAAAAACACACTCGTCCACTGTATAGACGTGTCCGAAATTATCTCCGGATGATCGGGCGCTGCCATGGCAGGGGATCAGCCTGTACTCTGGAGGGACCGATCAATAAGGAACGCGAAGGCCACGATGACCAGATGGAGTTTATTAAAGAACGCCATGACCAAGAGGCAAAACGTCGACAATATCCAGACCGGAAACGAGGTCGGGATGAGCCGAGGTTATCGATGCCCATTAGTTTCCATTTACGCGATTCAAGAGTTGGGCTTAGGCCCTTTGGCGGCGTTGCCATCAGATTAAAAGAGAAGGGTCAGGGATCAAAAGACGATAAATTTCAAATTAAACAGCAGCCTTTAACGCTGGTCGTTGCAGGGGGAGCGGGAGGCCATCCTGAGGGCCCTCTCACGGTCCATGGCGCTGGACGATGACGTGAGCTGGCGCGAGGTGGCCACGGAATGTCGCCACTTCAGCGGCGCCGATCTCCAGGGCCTGCTCTACAACGCCCAACTCAAGGCCATCCACAGGTTGCTGCACGACAAATCGACCAATGTCTTCAAAGGTGGGTGAGAGTAATGCTGATAAAAACAGGCATTTGACATGAAATCCTAAAACCAATTATGGACAGTGACAAACATTCCCTGCAGGCACTTTGCCATGCCATGTTAATGTCAGTACAAGCAATGGTAAATGTACTTTTTTGCTTCATCAAAACATTGGTAAAAATTTCGAAGGATATTTTAGTTTTGGCAAATACACTTACGAGCAAAGAAGCTGGCCCACCTAAAAGTATTAAAAATGCATTTTGTTCAGTAAGTAGATATGCAATTTAAAATCGGAATAGCTAGTTTTGCAAAACAATTTACTGCTCTTTAAAATGCGCCCAATTTGAGTATTATTTCTCATGAATTTCTCTGGTGACACGCCTTTAAACAACAGCAAATCATTTGCATTTTTTGGGACATATTCATGCCTTTATCCCTGTCACTATAAAAAGAGTTTCCGCAAGGAATGCGATGTTCTGAGATTGAAAAGGTGCAATGATAATATTTTGCATAATTTGCTCGAAGCACGATACATTTTGTATACAATTATAGCATTGCGGTTTCAGACTATTCCTCTACGAAATTCAAAGAGGAATTTTATCCGATTTAGGTGCATTTGATAGTGCTTTAAATTGTTCACAAAATCCGATTTTAAATTGAATAGCTACATGCCGAACAAAATGAAGTTTTGTTTTTAAGGTGGCCATGTGAGCCAGTTACTTTTGTTCTAAAGTGTA
>JAQIXS010006461.1:0-10694 GCA_034700785.1 Rossiulus vilnensis | reverse complement strand
TTAAATGGAGTAACAACGAGAGTGAGGCTGCAGGATGAAAGGGACTTTTATGAAGAGGGCGCCACCAGCGGGCGTTACTCTTTCTGAATAATTGAATACTCCAAAGCGATTGTTAGTTCCTAATGCAGCTGCGAAGGTCACGTGGTCAATACTTATGCATAAAACATGCTAGCATTGGATATAACCGATAAAACCCACGCCGACTTGGATTACTTTTAATGGGAGCTATCAAACTTCATATCGAGCGAAAGTTTTGACATAATGACGCAGGGGAAAAAAGGGAAATAAAAACGTCAAAGGGATACTTAAGAAAAGTACTGGCTTCGAATTAAATCTAATACTGGATCGCCTTTCATTTCCAAAGCAAATAACACATGACATGCTCAAAATGAACTTTCGATATTGATTTAAAGCTAACGGATTTCGTCAATAAAAACAGAAGATTCAAAAGCAAAGTGCCAAGCTATAAAAACCCGGCCTGATTTATAAAAAAAAGATTACGAAGGACAATTTCTACTATAGTAGGAATTTATGATATATATTTAAGTGATTAAATGTTTACAAATAGATTTTAATAAACATTGAATGTGCATACAAATATTGTTTTAAATAAACAATGAATATGTTTGGAAAATTTAAAAATCTAGTGGTGCTTATTGTCCGATCACAATCGTTTTTTTAACAAAGCCTGATTAAAAAAATCATAAAGTTAGTTTATTTATAAAAAAATATAATTAATCCATTATTGTCTCAAAACGATTTTTATAGATTCCTTAAATGAGTGTAAAAACCTGTAAAAATAAAATAAAGTGTGAACATAAATTTACGTTATTATAAAACATTTAATACATATGCAGATATTGTTTTTAATCAACATTGAATTTGTTTTCAAAATTTAAAAAATGGTAGTGCTAACAGTCAATCATAATCGGGTTTTTTACAAAAAAAAACTAATCCATGATTGTTACAAAACGATTTTGCCTAATACTATTATTATGGAGTTTAGTAAACGTAAAGTAACGTAAAGTAACTAATTAACATTGCTAATAATCTATAACAGCTCTAATTTTAATAAGACTTACTGAAATTTCTGAAATCATTTATATTAATGTTAAACTAATTTTCCATTATGAATTTGGAATTAATAAGCATACTCTTACTTCAAATTAAATAAAGCTTAAAACTGCCAGCTGGAGTCCATTACAACGGTCAGAGGGCTCACGGAAACTAAATTTCGCATAATAAATCGTTGTGTAATTAAGATAACTTCTGCTAAATTAATCTGATTTTAAAAGGTTTAATTATGCATAATTGTCTTTGCAGTCGTCGTGAAGTAAGGCGAAATTTTCGTAAAATTAGAATTTATTTATAACCAGCCCACTATAAATTATCCGCATTATAACTATTGATTAAAACACTTTATTATCATTAATAAGAACAAACATTTATCACGGTTGATTCATTTAAACCTTGATTTTTGTTAGTGAACAGTAGAAAACAATGGTTGTTAGCGAGCAAAATCAAACAGATAAATGATTACCTGCCTACTTAATTTTGCCATTAATTCTTAATTATGATTAACTTAAATCATGCCATTGATGTGTAAACAATAATAAGGCCCTTAATTTAATTCTTCAGTAATATACATGTATACACATTAAGGAAAAATAGCACAACTAAACTTAAACATTGTTATTTTTTTTCTTAAGCAAAAAAATGAAAATTAAGTTATTTCAATTCTATTGAATAAGAATATAAAGTATTCATACATAAGTTTATATTGACATGAAAATAGTTAGCCATGCCCGATTTATTTGTTATCAAACTGCGTTAGGTTTTATAAAAATATGATTATAATAATAATAAATGATTGCACAAACAGACCAAAACCACCTCAAGGTTGAAATGAAATCAATCGAAGAACATTTTAGATTACCAGAAAATCATAAAATTATGATAAAATCGGTTAAAATATCCTTTTCTTATCAAATAATTTCTAACCGCTTAGAGTAAAAATTTAGATCTAGCAAGAGTTTATAAGATATTCAGTTGATAAATTCAAATGTAAACAGAAATATCAGTATATCTTCCAGATTCAGCAAAAACACAAACGTGTCCATTTGTTCATGACATTATAATACCAAATTTTCGTTAAAGCTTGTTACGTAGTGAATTATTCATGGACACCATGACAGACTAAGGTCAAAGCTAAGGGATAGGGAGTGATAAACAAAGTACGCAAATTTAGTTATTAAAATACGTATGTTAATTATCAGGCAGAGAGATCAATCATAAAGGTCATTTGATATAAAACAAAATCGCATTATTTTAATATGTTACCATTTGGCACTTTTAACAAGGCCATAAACAATGACAAAACAAAGAAAGCAGTATATTTTCTGTACCCACCCCCCAAAAAACTAATAAAAAAACAGGTAACATTGAGAATATGGTTGGAATAGAGAAACAGTCAGCACGATTGGTATTCAGAGATGTTTCTCAATTCATGTTTCAGTCATGAGTGAGAACTATAAAGGACATTAAATGAGTTTTGACGAACAGTACCTCAGGGTGGCGTAAAATGGGGACACAGGGACAATGCCCTAAATATGTTTCCAGTAAAAAAAATATTTTTACTGCTTTTAAGATGCCTAACGTAGACTTTTTTAACAGTCAAGAAGAAGGAACGTTTTTTATTTTTTTATTTTTTTATTTTATTTTATTTCTTTGTTTTGCTGGCGTTATCTTGACGTATCTTTGATACAAAACATTAGAAAACAAACCGAAAATTGCCCTTAGCGAATCGAGGGGGTCCCATTTGAAAAACAAAAGGATGAAAAAAAACGTATTTTTGTCAGCATGGGACACGAGTGGATTATCGGACACGGTTGGAATCTTCGGATTCATTTTTCAGGAAAAAAATTGTTTTGGGGGCTAGGATTTAGCTAACCACTTCAAAACGTAATGTGGCGTTAAGAATTGAAAATCTTTATAACTTCGTTTCAAAAAAAAGTTTTAAAAAAATGTTGGCTGTCAAAGCAGCCGTGACATCTGTGCAAGACATAGAAACAATTACTACACTACGTCAATGCATTTTTCCCAAGTTTAATTCCCTTTATTTTATAAATAAATTATTTGATGCAAATGTCTAATTATCAATTCAGGTAATGTGGATAATATATTATTTTGTGGCTTTTTAATTGCGTAAACACATTAGCAGTAAAGCACATGTTATGCATGTTACATGGGGTTTGATATGTTAATATCAAACAGTTGTCACATTACAGGGTGTATGCATATACATTATTCCTTATCTAAATGCGAAAAATATTGCAATAAAATATATTTTGTTTAATGCTATATAAATCCGATGACACAATTTACACGTTTCACATCGCACGATTAAACAATAATCGTAAAAATGAATACAAAAAATAAATAATTATTCAAATACAATAAGAACTTAGGTAACTAATGACAGGTGTACACATGTAACAGACAATTTTGACATCACTTTTTATCTTATTGCCATACACAGATTTACCGTCCAAGCATTCATTAAAACATTTCAAAAATGTAATTATCACGAAGATACAGTTACATGCATGCGATAAAATCTGAAATTGACTTTTAATTGAAAAAAATAATAATTCACATTTAAGTTCTTTCCAAATATTTCACTGTGTTTTAAAAAACATTTACAGAGTGTAAACGCCAACCATTTTCAAAAGTGAAATAGGTCACAACCCAAATCGGTTCAAATAAGCAGATATAAAATTAATTCTGCTTTCTCATTTTTCAAATTTGTGATCGCATTAATTCAGAAAATTTTATTGCGGAAAACTGCTTTGGCGTCAATAAAACGAAACGCTATAAAGTCGAAATGGGACGTAAATTATAAAACGAAATATTCGTCCTTACACAAGATTTTATTATGCTTACGAAAATTAACACTAAAAGCTATAAGGGGACGTCACAAAGGTGTGGAAACGCTAGCTACTTCATAAAAATATTCTTTTCACATATTATGGACATGGCTTATAATTTTAACATATCAAGGCGTGCCATATTACGTTTAACATATCATGGATCTATTTTTAACATGGTAAAGGCGTACCATAGCTATTTTTAGCACGTAATTGTACCACCAGACATGTTAACATGTGATGAATATGCCATACCTTTGTTGGACATGTTATGAACAAAACATTGTAATTTTTTACATGTGGGCATTCGATACCTATCTTTAACATGTCATACACTTTCGTAACATGCCACGGACACGACATACCAATTTTTAACAAGTGATAGAAATTTCTTATCTATTCTTAACATTTGATGGAAATTCCAATGATTTGGATGACGTGTCATGGAAATGCTAAACGTAGTTTTCTTGTGGTGGACCTGCCACAGATATTTTTAAAATGTGATGGACGTGTCATAATTTTTTTAAAATATAATGTACATCACATACCACTGTATAACACGTAATGGACATCACATACCTATATTTAACATGTGATGGACATGTCATACGTATTTTGTACATTTGATAGACCTGCCTTACCTTTGTTTAACATGCCAAAAACATCGCATACCAATTTTGAACATGTGATGGACATCGCATACCTTTGTTTAAATGTAATAGTCATCACATACCAATTTATAACATGTTAAACATGTGATGGACATCGCATGCCTTCGTTTAACATGTGATGGACATCATATACCTTTGTTTAACATGTGATGGACATCGCATAACAATTTTTAACATGCGATGAGATCTACTGAACCAACTTTAACCGAAAAAAACCATGAATATCATGTTTGACAGTCATGGACGTGCCACATATCTTTAATACGTTGTAGATCTGTCCTTCCGCCATGTACCTGCTAAGTCCAAATCATTGATGGCAGGTATCCTAACGTTGTTGTACATGGGTTTGAGGCGTTTCTGTAATATTTGTCTTCAATAACAGCCCGATTAAATCTCATTTTCTACCAAATGTTTTTTTTTCATTACGTACGAGAGGGTTATCTCGAGCACATTTCCCTATTCATACCACGTTGCAATCGTGTGTAATGTCCATTAGGCTTGTTTCAAACTCTCTTTAATGTCTCCCGAAATGAAGCTCGATTCCTTCGCCAGTTAATTAATTACGAATTTTGCTTTTAATTTCAAATCAGCGTTTATGCAGAGTGGCGGAGAGGAGCTCCCAATAACGCAAGTAACCAACACATGGCGAATGGAGGAGGGTGGAAGTTAATTAGGTGTATTTAAAACAGTCGGCCAATAGCATTATCAGCACTGAATCCGGCCAATTTTTAAGGCGCAGCTGTTGTTTAGGAGATTCGCACCGAAATTACGAAGACATTAAAAAAAATTGGGAAATAGGAAAATAGTGAACGAAGATCGTTTATAATCCACGTACATTACACACTGTACTTGTATCCGTGTACAATGTACGTGTAGTTGCTGTTGTTTCTTACTCGCCTTCGACTTTTCTTAGGCGATTTATTTAGTCGAAAAATAACAAGAGACGAAAAGCGAAAAATAATGGCCTACTTCATTAGTTTTCCTCGGGCCTTAATTATCGTGCCCGTTTGCGCCATTATACACCCCAAGAACAGAAAATTGGAGGAAAATCGCCCAATTTGCGAACACCTATTGATCGCCGAGGAGTTACACGTACGTATATGTGTGCAGTTTCGTAACCACCTGTGTACGCAAGAAAACGCACGATGAAGAACGGCTGCAGCGCCATCGAACGGTGGCCGATGGCGAAAGCCCAGATAGACATTATCGTCAACTGGTAACCCGGAAATACCCGGATGTGGACCACGTGGAAATGGAAATAACGAATTGGAGAAACATAACAGAGTGTAACGGAAATAGAGAAAGTTAACAGAAATATAAGAGGGCATGACACGTCTCAAATGCAAAAATTAACTATGGGCCATATATATGCATATGATGTCTTCAGTACCAGACACCCAAAATGTAGTGATGTCACTAAGGTGATACTGATATCAGTATAAAATAATTTTACTATTAGTAGTTCAAAAAGCCAGAACATATATAGTGATGTCAATATAAAATCATACTGATATTAGCAGTCCAAAAAACCAGAACATTCTGTATATAGTGATGTCAGCATAAATCATACTGATATTAGTAGTCCAAAAAAACAGAACATACTGTATATAGTGATGTCAGCATAAATCATACTGATATTAGTAGTCCAGAAAACCAGTATACGTGTATTTATAGTTATATCAGTAAAGAATCCTATTAATCAGACATTTTAAATTAACATGCTATTAGTTATTAACAGGCATGTTAAGGATGAGTCGAAAGCATGCCCACCATGCAAAAATATTACTGGCATAATTTTTGCTTCAAATACTCATTTTAATTGCTCGATTTATTTTCAGTAATGCAGAATTGTTTGTCCGCTAGGCTTTCAGCTTTGGTTCATAATTTCAGAAGGCCCCGTTTATTTATACAAAAAAAACAACAACTAGAAATTTGAAAAAAACAGTTACGCGATCTCCTAAAACGGGGCTTACCTGCGGGGCCACCTTCGAACTTTTTCAGCGGTTCTTTCAAATTTCTTAATAATTTTTTAATAAATAAACGGGGCATTTTGAAATTATAAACCAAAGCTGAAACTCTAGTGGACGACCAATTATACATTGAACAAATAAATTGAGCAATTATAATAAGGATTTTAAGAAAAAAAATGAGCGAGTAATATGGGCAAGGAAACGTGTTTTACCTAAAGTTACTTCGATGTTTAAAATTTGCATACATGTATTTAAAGGTGTGCGTAACAACAGTTATGAATTTTCAGACGTTAGTTACATGTCACATGACTACGACAAAATAACAATGCGTTTGGATTCATTCTAAATTTCCGATAAATAAAACCTCATTTAAGGAAATTCAAAACATGTCTACGTAACTAGGCCTCTATATGGTTTAATTCACACAATTGCAGACAACGTTAGGCATTTCGTTTAATTAAGGCTTGTCCCAAACCTGCCTTTCAATGGCACGTTACTTCATTCACTCTCTTCATTCACTCATTAATTATCCATGATGGCAATTAAAAATAATTTCTGCTTATTTGATTGCCACATCCCAACAAATCAATTTTCCCGTAGAAGAAAAAAAAAATATGCAGTTTTTCAGAGCACGCAGTTTAGCCATTATCCAAATTGATGAACACTCTTGGACTCGCCACGAATCCATCGACGTTCAGACGTCTGAAATAAAAAAAAACGTTGTCTGTTTCAGGCGAAAAGCTGCCAAAAATCCAGAGTCCACGGCCAAAGTGCGTGCCATGAAAATAAGAAATGAAGCAATTGAGAGCAATGATATTTCATCGATGGCATTTCCGTGCTGCCCAAAGTCTCCTTTCTCATTTCTCTACCAATTCTGGGTCATAAACGCTAACTTATACCAACGTCCACTACACACACTGAGCCTTTTTTTTTGGACCCAAAGTCCTTTCCATAAAATAAGCGAGGTGCTACTGATGCTGCTGAAGAGCTTTTTTTTGCTCGTATAATTCAAAAATGAATAATCCTGATATTTTCTTCTTTTGGCTTTTTGATAATGTCCGTACAGAAGAGTGCACAGAAGGATACAGACAGGAAATAATTCTGGGAAACTATTACGGAAATAAAAAGAACTTTTTTTTCGCGGAATAAACAAAAACATAAACTTGTGAACACGTGTTTTAAATGTGCTAGCTATATATGGATGAATCTCTGATGTCAAGCATTTGAAATCCAATTAACTACACAGACATCATATGACGTTTCTAACATGTGGAAAGCGGATGTGAAACATATCCAGGACCTATTAAAAACATGGCACTTATGTCCAAGATATGTTTAAGAGGTGTTAGAAGTGCTTAAGACATGTCAGAAAGATGTATGCTAAGCTAAAGACATGTCGGGAAAATGTATGCCATGCTATGACCATGTTAAGAAGATGCATGTCCATTCTACAAACATTCTAAGAAGATAAGCATTGCAAGACAAGCTTAAGACATTACAAGAAAGTGAATGCCAAATTTAATTCATGTCTAAACAATGCATGTCATGATAAACGTATAACGCATGTCAAGAAAATGAATGCAGTGCTAAAAACATGTTAAAAAGATGTATGTCGAGCTAAATACATTTCAAGAAGATGTGTAACATGTTAAGACGTGTTCACATATAAATTAAATAACAATAATGTTTCAAATATTCCGGAAAATTAAAGAAATGTATGCTGTATGCATGAAATACCCAAGTCATGCCCAAGAGTTAAATGACTCGAGTGTGTGTCAAGACTGTGTTAATGAAATGGTCAATTAGTAGTAGTGGAATATACCAGACATTTTCAAAATATGACTACATGATATGACTACATCAAGGAATTTCCTGCGATTTGCCATGACCAAATATCTTATATATACATTATATATATACACCTTCAAAGACTAATGACATTTCTATGATATTTTAAGGAATCCAAATGTCCTCCTAAATGCAAATGGCTCACATTTGTTCATAGACTTTTCACCTAAGAAAATTGATGATGAATTTTAATCAAATCAGGCAAATTTTAAAAGTGCAATAAATTGTTTACAAAATAAAAGTTTAATACCGTTAAGTGATATGCACACAAGGTGGTTTTCACGTCCGTTTTTTTCTCTATATCAAGAGTTAAAAGCGACTATAGTTTTTCTTGGCCATGAGAAGGATAGAAAATCGTTTTTCAAGATGGCGTCCGGGGCCGCGTGTCCAGACATGTTATCGCCACCCTCGCATCGTGTATACGTGGATTTAAAGTGTGGCGTAGGATAAAAAAAAAACTAAAAAAAAAACCGAGGCCTTGTTGGAAATATGGGTTGCAACGTGTTCAATATGGCGCATGCCGCAACATGCCAGAAAATGTCGTTTTGGCTCAATTGCACTTACGACTACTTTTGATCAATGGCCGACATTCGTCAAGAAATATTACGAGTCTAAGGAGACCCATTTATTACATCCACGCTCACCATTTACACCAACGACCTTTGCGGCTCCATTTCTCAGCTATAGAGCTATACTAAAACAAAGAGAAACCCAGCCCCATATATATACAGAATGTATATATTGCACCCACTACTGTGGAAGGATAACATCCCCCCAAAAAAGGACTTTTTAGCCTCTCTTTTCCTTATCATTTTTGAAGATTTGTTAGACACTGCAAAATAAACATCTTACGCTTAAAGAACAACGGGGGCATTGAGGCAAAAATAACAAAAAAAAAACAATGCACACAATTGTTAAGATGCCTGTAAATCTCAATTTTTGCACCGTTATATCGTCCAAACACAATTGTTTTTTATCGTTATTATCGCTTTTCACGGTTTGTAGACAAGAACTCAATAAGTGCAGGATGTCCAACTAAAAATTACAGTACATGCCAACTGATTTACAGGGTGCCTTTTCGAAACCCTTTCGAAATTGAAACATATTCAAACTATTTCCATAAAAGCCAGTGGTTAATACTGGCTTGCAATGCATGGTTATTGATCAAACTGCGAAAGTGCATCGACCTAATTAAACTTCAAATAGTTCTAAATATTATTTGAAATGTTCTATGACTTATGTGTGAGCACATACAGTTCAAAATTCAAATTCAAATGAATTCAAACTATTTCCAAAACGCCATTGGTTATAACTGGCTTTTAAAGCATAGCTTTTGATCAGAGTTTGTTGTTGTTCAAACTGCATAATGTCATCGACTTAATAATACTTCAAATAATTCTAAATATTATTTAAAATGTCTCGGATTTGTGGAAATGTAACGAAAATAGCATTATATGCGTTTAGGTGAAATTAAAGAAAAGTTCACTAATGCATTGTATTGTCTAGGCTCCATATAATTTTAGGACCATTATCTTTAACAAGATAATAATCAGTAATTCAGTTATGTGGTATTTTATTAATGCACCATTTTTGCATCATATTTAGGGTTACATTTAAATAATACAAACGTGTTACGTAAATTTTAATACAATTAACACATCCATTATCAGAAATTCCACAACTGATAGTTTGGTAAGATTATTAAAATATCAACAATGTATCTTAATTCTCCAAACAAAACTAAATATTATTGTAAATATTCAACTCTTACATCTAGGAATATTAATTTTACGTTCAGAAATGTCCCTAATGGTAGTGATATCACTATATATAGTGACAAATAAAGGTTTTTTGGACTATTGATGTCACTATGCTTAGTGATATCACTAAACGTTTCACCAATATCACCACATATCAGTATATCTGTACTGATATCTACCGTATTGACATTATGATGTTTCCACCAGGAGTTTATCTTTCATTACTTTTATTTTTTTAACAAAATTACTTTCAGGAATATTAATTTAACTTTCAACTTATAAATCATCATTTATCGGATGTCATTTATTTCTGCATATATATCTGCATATTTCTCCGATAAACTGCAATAGTAATTTATTTATGTTAACATAAGCTAAACGTTTGTTTATATGCAGTGCAGTAAATTCGCAAAATATATATATACAGGGTGTTTCAAAAAGTACTTTACAACTTTAAAAAATCATATTAATTTATTCAAAGAACCTACAGAGGTGATTGTAGTGTCAATTTGTAGGGAA
>JAQIXS010006460.1:0-10698 GCA_034700785.1 Rossiulus vilnensis | reverse complement strand
GCTGCGTGGTCGACGAAGCCAACCAAATCGCCCTATCCATTTATTTTGCCTATTTCGTTTTGTTTTGCAATTTCTTCGTTCGTACCTATCTCCTGAAGAAACCGTCGCCTTTCCAGAAACTAAAGAAAATAGCTTGATGCATGGTGTGTTTGTGAAAATGGGACTGTGAATGTTTAATGAACGAGGAAGTATGTGTGTCCAACCATGATGAAACCCAATCTTGTGGAAACATGTCTTTACTCTCATTCATTAGACATTTTTACGTGTCACCTGTATGATATAAATAAAAATCATGAAAATTCCAGGACGATCTTTATGGACGGCCTTTTACTGTATAGGCAACATGCGTTTAAAGAGAAATGTGTTTTGCCTACGGTATTTGTTAAAAAATTAATATTTCCAAGCAAATGTCGCATTATTGGCTCATTCGCAAATTTGCGGAAATTCATGGTTTATGATATGACAGCGTTCTATTAGTTTTCTTGCGAAAGTAAGTGTTGATAAATAATAGCTAAATTCCTTGATTTCTGATTATTTTTTGTTATCAAGTGGATTAGTTTAAAGACAGACAACAGGCAAAAATTTATGTTTCTTTTTCTTTCTATTACTTAAATTCTTTATCAAATTTCTGTTAAGGAATTTGCTAAAAATCCATCATTTCTGTTTATCTTCTTTGAAAATGTTCTTATCAGCGTTGTCATTAATCATAACTATAGGTTATTAAAATTGTTTGAAACAGATGACATAAAAATTCAGCAGATGCGTTCATCTATAAAAATAATTAGGGAAATTTATTGTAACATGACCTGAAATCAGGGAAATGTCAGGGAAATATACATTTGTGAAAGCGTGGTCACCCTGTAAGACATTTTGAAATATCACTTTAATGTTGCAAATAAATAAAGACCGAAGCTCAAAGCGTTTAAATACTGAGTTTAAAATCGCTCTAGTCCTAATAGACACTTGACAACATTGACAGTTTGTGTAACGTTTGCCCTTATCCTTAGCTTTAAACCAAGTGTAATATTTACTGCAAGCTTGTCTTGATTCTGCAGCATTACTTATTAGTTACAACATTCATGGCATGCAAATGCACTTCACAAATCTACTTTTCAGTAAACTTCAGTCGTGCGCGAAGTTCCTTAGGGTTTTTTGCACCAACAAAAGATAAGTAAAATTACTCATGTTAGCTGTCACGTTGGCAGTGCTGAGAAAAGATGAAAATAACTCAGGCTAGAGCAAGATAAGGTCCAGAACTCCTTTATTAGCCAGAGGCCCATTAAAAAGAGCCCATGCAAACATAATTGCCTCGAAGCGTTTAAAGGGCCGTCCATAAACTACGTAGCCAAGTTTTTGCTATTTTTCAACCCCCCCTCCCCCCTCTGTCGCCAGTTGTCGCCCCCCCCCCCCTATAAACTACGTCGCCGCCATATTTTTAACCCGCCTCCTAATACAAACAATATAATTAAACTTTTTTAATTTCAATAACCTTATTTTACAATACACTTTCCCATGGGGATTCAACCCATTTATTAACATTTTGAATGATTGGAAATGCAGTGTATTGGATGCGTTTGTGGATGCATTTTCTGCTGGCAACTGAAACAAAATGCATGGATTGATATATTAGGCATCTAGATAAAATATATAAGAGATTTGCATGCTAATGTCGAATCTCTCATAACCCCCACCCCCCCTTGTCGCCATGAGGCCAACCCCCCTCCCCCCTAAATTAGCTACGTAGATTATGGACGACCCCTGTATGTGGAGCGGTGCTAGTGACGAAAATAAAACTACAATCCTCAAAAACGCTAGGTGAAAAAAAAGAAAAAGGGACATTTTTGCAGATTGTAGTCGTGGCTATTCTTTGGAAAAGAATTCACGTCTAATGGCCTGCAAAAAATTGAACTAATTAGAGTAGGTCTATGAACCTGAATGGATTGGAATTTGAGGTCTTACCACCTTTGTGGTTTTGCAAAAAAAATTCCCTCCACCAAATTAGAATTTTCAGGTTTAGCAAATTTCACAAAAACACTCCATGCATTGAGTCTCCCATCACGAGCCGAGTCAACTTGCTCGGGCGTCAATTAGCTCTGCCTATTCTCTTTGCCAACATTTGGTAAACGGCTTACATGAAATCGTTATTTACAGATGGCCCAACATCAAATTGAATTTAAAAAAAGTATTTCTATACTTAATTATATAAAAACAGTTACTCAGATAAACTCATCACTTCCCCAGTGTAGTTGAACTGCCATGTTATAGTATCATCTTATAAAGCCTTACAATTTATAGGGCAAGTTTTATGGCACAGTGGTGGTGGATGAATCAACTTGGACTGTGGGTAAGTATAAGTAATTGTATTATTTTATGAGCAAAGTTATAAGTTGTACTACTCATCAAAGAAACAAAATAATCCAAAAGCCACTGAAATTGCTTCTCATTATGCCTTCTGGGAACTAACAGAGGAGCAAAAGCTGCTTAGAATTCAATTGGTGAGAGCTGATGGATTGAGTGCAGAAAAACCATGGATGTCTCTCTTGGAAGGGCAGTTTGCCCCAGATGCTTGGACATTCCATGAAATGCAACAGAAACTGGATCTAGAAAGATTTCAAATTGAGGTAACTTAATTTAGATAGCAATGATCAATATACCAACAACTGGGGAAATTTCGAATGCAACTCTGGATTAGTATTTACTTACAGCGTAGTGGTTTTTCCTAACCTTAGAACCATGTCATCTTTTTATCTTAAGAATCAAATCGACTTCATTTGAATTATTTTCATATTTACTAACAAAGGAGAAATTTACAAAATCAGTTTTACCTGCAGGCAAATTAAGAACTTTACTATGTTTTAAGGGAAAACACGTCCAGTGTAGCAAAATTCTGGAAAGCTTTAACTGAAAGTACACAGTTTACAATACTCATATGAAGCGTCTTGAAAGCATACATTATTCTTTGGTATTGCAGCATCCAGGCTTTGATTTTAGTGGTGCCAAGCTGTCCAAGACGTACGACAATCCTTTACCGGACTTCACAAATTCGATGAGCAACTCGTAAATGGAATAACTACCAAGTATTCGGATTAAAAGTGAACTATATTGCTGAAAATTGCTGCACAATTGTGGTATAATTGTGTTGTCATGCCATCTTCAGTGTTGCTACTGGTGTTATGAAACAGCCATCCCAGGCTCTTCGAGCTTTCACGTTTTCGTCCAAATGTATTTTGGAGTTTAATGCAAATAAAGGTGTCTTTCGACAAAAAACATTAGACATTAACGAGATCCTATTTGTTCATCTGTTAATCATTATAATTGCAGCCAAATAGTTCCCTTGAAAGAATACCAGGAAACGATTACTAGTTGACTGACAAAAGGAAGTATTGACTGATTTTGAAGATCTAACCTGGTATTTGCTTTTGAAGAGCTGTCAGACCATCTAGGTTTAATGGGAAAAACGTTCTACATGCTAAATCCCCTGATCATTACATACAATTGTTTGTGAAACACATAGGACATAACAGGATTACTTCTATATACTGTAACAAATGATTTTAAATACATTTGTCGATAACTCAAAATGCTTGAAACTAGCTATTGTTCGTTTTTCTATTAATTAGAATAGGGTTTAGCTATTTGATTGCTTGGAACCCCAGTTTCAGCAGTTAATACTTTCAGGGTACATTTGCTGAGATCTTTCGAGAAGCAATCTACTGTTTAGTTGGTCTTCTACTGCATTGTGGTGTATCTGTACCATTAACTTTAAGTCAAATATTGTTAAATGAAATATTCGTGGATTTAGAGTGAGCTTTGCTCTATAAGTTCTGCAATACTTAGAGTTAATGCAGAAGTACCTATATCTTTTCTTCAAGTGGATACATATAATCTGATGGTGTGGAAAAGAACCATTCAATTTTCTGCTATTTTGTTTCGTTTGCCAACTTTTTAATTAGTGGTGGTCAATGTATTTCATACACAAGTCATATGAAAGTCAATTAGGGCTACTCCAGCAAGGTCCAGCATGGGTTGCAAACCCCAGCAAGAGGTTATAAAACGTGGTTCAACTCCAGATGTGCTGCCGAGTTCAGAATCGACTCACCAGAATCCAAATCAAGAGCTTGAAAGAACCCGGGCAGTATGATCCTTGCAGACCATTTGTTGGGCAAGGGAGATTAAGGTTGGGAAATCCAAAACGCACTGCTTAAATTCGTGAACGGTGTCTTTAAAGGAGAGGTGTTAAATTAATGGGCACTTAAGGAGGGAGAAGCAAACATTCTCAAAACTAAGTCAAGACTTAGCACTACTGCCAGCTTATAAGAAATTAAGGAGAAAAGAATAAACTGGCATTGAATCAGAAGGAGGGGCGCAATTTTTCTAATTTGAACAATGCAAATGACATAGGCATGTATCTTTGCCAATGCAGCTACGATATCATTGATGGAAGCAATCATGGGGTCGGCGGGAAGATGCATTACTTGCCCCGGATATTCCTTGTTTCACCATTTGAGTGCCTAAAAGTGCTGATCATTGTTCGAGGATCCAATCCACGAGTTACCATCCACGTGATTGGTGGTCGACTGCTGAAGGGGCTGTGGCGATGAGGACGGGGTGATCGAGCCTGCAGGTTTAAAGGCCACGGTATGAGGGAAAGTCTGCTGGCACTTTTCCCGGTATGTTTCAATCTGTGCCTCACACTGTCCAAAGTCACCATTGCGAAGGGCTAGAAACACTTTGGTGCAAACCTAGACATCAAATGAAAGAAATTAAAGGTTTAACCATCAAGATCCATTATGCATTTAAAAGTCTATAACACGACTGATTACATGGAAATCACTAGGTATTTTAGTTTTCTAAATTTTTTGTAAATTAGTCAATGATGTATAAAAATTACCTATCATTTATTTGTGTATTTGAAAGTTATATGAAAATGGGTAACTTTAAAACAATTTAAAAATGCTTGCCTGAGTTGTTACATCCTGCAGTTCCTCAGATAAATTGGTGACCAGTTTAATGGCTAAATCTTGTTTACTAGGGTCCAGTAAATACATCATTCGTGCTCCTGTTGATGATAGAAAATCAATTTCCAATTAATGTGGAAAATAGTCAACAATTACCAACAATAAGTTGCACATAGTGCACATTTTAAATTTATGAAACAATAACGAGCTGTCATGTTATATGTTTTACATGTCAACTTCAAGAACAATTTGAGAAAATTTAACTTGTTGAGGTCTTACCTTCAAATAAGTGGGGTAACGATTTATTGTGGGATGCTAGGAAGTCCTGATTGAGCTGTTGGGCATCTTTGTTATTATACAATTTACCCATTTCTCGTTTAAGGACGGCAGTAACAGCTCCAGGTAAACCATTAGCTTCATATACTGAAAGAGAAGAAGAACAAATGTTATGTAATTGTTAATTGTGATTTATGAATCTTTCCAAAATACACTAATCAGTGAAGAAAAATGACTAATGCAATCAAGCTCATTAAAAAGAAATGGATGCAATTTTTTATAGTTTTGGTAACTGTGCAGTCTTTAATTCAAGACAAAACAAAATTCAGAAAAAAAAAGGGAATGAGTTATATTGCTGTAAATTATAATTAAAAATTTAATTTAATTTAAAAAATGTAAATTTTATAAAATAACAACGATAGTCAATTATATTTCAGATATTGACTTTATGATCCGTTAAAGTAAATTATTTTCTTATCAAAGAAAAATGACACTTTTGTTCAATCACTTATCATCAGTGCTTAATTTATTTCCCCTGTGAATATTGGTCGACTTTTACTGCCTTCTGTGTTCATATAATTTTAAAATGTTCCACTTGGTTGGGTTGGGAAAAAAATCGATTGACATTGATTAATGAATATTGATAGACATTTTCAGAGGCGGTAGTAGAGGACGACTAATTCTATACATGAGGAAATTGTTTCATGGTGGGCATATTGCATAATTCACGCTTAAATGAAAATGTTTCCAGAAAACTGGACTATTCTCACCTGCTTTGTAGAACCTAATGAGACAGGAATGCACACCGGGATGATTTCGGTCTAATGCAAATGCACGTTTTACACTTTGTAGCATGAGTAATAGTTTCCCTGAAATACAATAAGCTGTCATTAGTCTGTGTAACGATAACTATTTGTAACCTGTTAGTCAATAATAACACTATATATAGATTAAGCTACTAGGTTAAGTAAGTTTATTATTTTATTCTATCAGGGATCTCCTGCAACACACGACAGGTATTCTAACCTAGACTAATCCAGAGTAATCGAAGAATCTAGATTAACCTTTACGTTTCTTTTTAAAGATTCTTGTAGCAGACCATATCGAGAATTAGTTGAACAATTTTTGTCACTGTAATTATTACAACCCAATACATTTATATGCCAGAACGGTTAAATCCCCTTGAACTTCTCAATTACTTGGGATCGTTTCTGCTATTTTGACATATTCGTTCAACCATGAAATGCTAAGGAACGTAGCTCTTAATGTACAATTACATATAAAAACGTCGATAGGCAACTTAATCGCCGAAAATTTAAAAATCAAATGTAAAAACGCTGAAAAGTGACAATGCCGAGCGTCAAAAACAAAAGGAAAGGTAAAACGTCGACATTAACAAAATATATATAAATGGTAAACCAGAACAAGCATTTCAGTTTTAACTGTTGGCATTTTAAAACCTTTGACGTTTTCATTGGTTTTGGAATGAAACGTACACGTACTTAATTTGGATCTTTGCCAAAAAGGATCAATATTCTACTAGGATTCTACTGCTGTTAAATTGAACATCTTTAATGTTGTTGAAAAACCCCAAGTCAATTACCTTTTCGGATATAAATTTCAAAGGCTATAAGGTGAGTGTCTATCCTGTCTGCTGCATATAATTGTAGCGGTCTCAGGAATTTCACCGAATAGTTAACTGGATCTTCGACCTATAAGAAAATAGAAAAACATGCAGCTGATCGATTTTTCTTGAAATAAGCAGTTTGAAAAACATTGTGGAACAATTATGGAATAGTAAGAATAGGTAAGATTAGAGAAGCTAAGTGGGAAATCAGAAAAAAATTAGGTAAAGTAATACCTAACTAATTTATAATATATAATTAACAGAAGCAAAATGCAATAGTATTCACCCTTGCTAACTTGTCAGGTACAAGTTCCTCTTCTTTAGGGCCATCAGGTTCTCCATCTTGCCCTTGTCTGGCTTTGTTGTGCTGCTCCCGCTTTTCTGCCGCAGCAGTTTGTCTCTCCTTTTCTAGTTCAGCCTTCCTACGAGCCTTGCGTTGTTTGCTATGAAGTTTCTTCAGCTCACTGGGCTTCATATTTTCTGAAATCATAATGAAAACTCAGAAATTTCTTTGTAAACTTAAATTGGTTAGAAATATACGTTTTCCAAACATCTGTTGATATTAAGAAGTAATTATGTGGAGGATATAGTGAACATTAAGAAACAATTCGTCAATTTTCTTATTAACACTCAATAAATGAAACATTTTAAGCTCATGCCCGCCATCTAAACTTTCGTGCAGAGAACAAAAGAAAATAAGTTTCGCATTATTTTAATTACTAAACAATATTCTCACAAAAGTGAAATTCCCCAGTAACTTCCTTGTAAGCAGGAACTAGGGGTAAGTCAAGCTTGACGCTGACTGAGATCGCCTGCCAGAAGTAAAAATGCTGCAGTTATACCAGCCACATGCAATCAGTCAAATGGTTTGTTTCGTTACGTTAAATAACTGTACGTCACGGGAGGCCAAAACATTGTCAAATAAGCCAATACCCCATGCAAAGATAAAGTCAATTCATATCTATCTTTTAACAATTCTCTTCCTCATTCTAAGGTCAATTGAAGTAATTAAATGCAATTATTCAGGTCTAGTAAATCCACCAATGGGCTGTTAAACAGTTCTAGCTGCAAATGGATCAAACTACACTTAGTGCAGACCTTAATAAATGGACATTTTTCCAGCCATAACATCACAATACATTAAGCACAAGAAAATTTATTGAAATGGGTTATATCGAATTTTAACTATCAAGGGGCATCGAAATAATCTTTCGTAAAATAAAAATATTCCCTGCTTTGCACTGTAACCCACACATTATGCGGATCGTCGTTCGAAGATCTCCAAATGTTTCAATTTACTACAAAAATAGTAGTAAGTAACATTTTAAATCAGCACGAAGAATTCCTTAATTTAAAACCTCGCCATTGATATCAATTCAAGATGAATTGGAAATCAATTATTGCTTTACATTTTATTTTATATAATTCAATTATATTTTAAATGCTGATACGGTGATATTAAGATGGAAAGGAGTACATTTTCAGCTGCTGAATTTCAGATTTCTGGTGCAAAATCATAGACATAATGCAGAAAAAAATCGGGAAAACTAAAATTATACTTAGAAATCACCGCCGAAAATAAGTACAAAGATGTTTAAGAACTATTCGAGACTAAAAACTGATAAGGAGTTTGCTGCCGTTTTAGTAAATGAGACACAGAATAATTAAAATTGCTGAAACAATGTAAAGCAGCAGTAGTGGTTTCTGAATCAGTATCCAATAATACACGAACAGAAGATTGTAAAAAGGATAAACTTAAAGGAAGTTCATCTATTCAAGGTAAAAACAATGGCGTGCCGTTGATTCGCTTCAAAAGTGGACACTACCTTTTCATCATACTAAAAATTTGCAAGTGTTCCGTTTGCAAAAGCAGTCAAGCAAGTTGATATCAACATGCAAGTTGTAATGATCCATCTGTAATTGCAGCAAATTTGGGACAATACTATTTTAAGTCAGTTCAAATGTTCCAAAAAGAAATAAACATTGTCAATCCACATTACACAATGAATCTATCTCAACGACCTCTTGAACTGCGGTTAAAACCAGGCCAGAAATATTGAATGGACGGTCATATTCTTCATAAAAGATTTTTGTACGACAATAACATGGCTAGTCACCCAAACCTCATTATTTTGCATTAATAACTTCGGGAAAACGATGGCACTATCGAACCGTGGAAAAAATATTTCATAAAACAGCCACACCAAGATAGAAAACCTCATTTGAATGTTCGTGCCCAAAGCTAACAAGAGTGATAGATGACAACACCATTTTTTCTTACTGGATAAGGACTGAGGATAACAAAGTTCGCCAATTATTTACAATGAAACTGGTAAGAACATTTACAATGATATTATGAATGGATATACATGTACAGTGTATTTCCAAAACAATGAATTTCCAAAAACTTGTTTTCTTCAAAAATTTTTTGTTTGTTATATTCATGAAACATAAAGGTGCTTGTCGAATCAACGACATTAATTACACTTGATGCAAGTTACAATGTGCTAATCTTTGTGAATGATTCAGATATACACGGCAGTGCTAATAGGCGTGCTGATGCAGTGGATCTGCGGAAGGCACAAAGGATTTGTGCGCGGATGGCCACTGGCAGATCATCGACGACCAGCACAATCTACCCTAAACGTTCGCATTCCACTACGTAGTGGCACTGCACACCGTATTGCAGATAAGACCGCTTCGCCAGAAATCAATCCACCAATTCCACCAGAAGGTCCTCCCAGAGACACCTCTGGTCGAGATATCAGCAGGCAGAATCCCGATTTTCTCCCATCAGTGTCCGTTGATCAACAAGGCCCATTCTTGCTCACCAGTAGCAAAATCTCCCAAGATCGTGATGGACCCAATGACAGCGACCGACAGATACCGGGTTCCTTTTTCAGTAAGGTGCAGTCGGCAGGTTCGGCACCACTGCCAGCTTTCGAACACAGCGTCGGAATGGGCCCCAAAACAGAAATGCACACTGCACCCTATTTTGCCGTACTGCCCAATCCAGCGCAAGTGCCAGACAACATGAGAGACTACGCGCTGTTGGACGAAGTCGACGATCCAAAAGCCACTCCTGCCATACCTTCCATCATAGCTTTCCCCCCTATTCCACTAAACGAGAATCGCATCACGAAGATTCCAATCATGACGGCCACCATCAAAGACGTTATCCTTCCAACAATGCCCATTCCTAAATCCACAACGGCGATGGGGAAGCGACAAAGAGTTTCGACGCAGAGACCAAAGAACACATTAAGTAAGTTCATTTCCGAATTGATCTTTCAGAGCGTAATTTACTACATGGAAGATTTCCTGAAAATCATATACTTTACAAGCATTTAAAAATTGCTGCAGTTTATTGACTTTAAGCACATTACCAAGTTACATGTTAAAGGATAAGCTGGGTTTTTTAAAATAAATTTTCATCAATGTCTAGCGTAATAAAAACATTTTTGAACTTCCAAGTGAATAATTACATCGGGGTTAAATTCTTTTGCAGTTTTTTTTAAGGCTAAGCTAATTTAATGACTCTTGAAAGACTATTGATCTATATTTTCTTTCATGAATGACTAATGACCTGCAGACATACTCCATAACTACATGGTACTTACAGCTTTATTCAAATAAAATCCCCTGACTTTTCCAGATTTCCCAGGTTACAAATTTTTATTTTCCTCTCACCTTTAAAATTTCCTCATATACAGTCGAACCTCGATAACTCAACTTCCTATAAGTCAAATAATCCGCTAATTCAAACTTTTAATCAAGTCCCGAATCATTTCTATACTTTTCTTTAAGAAACTGTCTCGATAACTCGAAGTGAACATC
>JAQIXS010006459.1:0-10698 GCA_034700785.1 Rossiulus vilnensis | reverse complement strand
ATCTTATTGGAACGCCTGTAATACCTCGTTCACATCAGCCACTTCAATTCATGATTATTCTGCAATTCGCGATTCGACTCGTAGGTGTGAACGGTGTCAGCACGCCGTTGACCAGGCAGTTTCTGAAAGTCCGTTTGCTCGGCAAATCTGATTCGCGCAGGGCCAACTTAAGGTGCCCGGTCACGGGCTGAGTTACAACCCTTTATGCACAATTTCGCACTCTACACTAACGCATCTGCATTACCATATAACCTCTATGGTCATTTTACAAATTCTTTTTTTACAATTTTAAATTACCTTTTATATATCTTTGAGTTGTTTTTTTAAAAACAATTTCTAATATCGGCTAGAAGGGGCATATCCCTTAGTACTATGCTTCTTACTCTTCCTCTTCTTCTTCAGTTTTAAACAATTATTAGTAAGGAATGTTATTAATTCGAAGTTGATGCAGACTTAAAAGCATAACCTTTTGTGGTAATGTTTCGACATTTAACAAAAATATGGTTAGTTTTGTTCGTAAAATCACTAAACAAAAACTCACAATTTGTTTACTACTAATGGGATTGTTTGTTATGGGATTTCAGCAAATTTCCTAGTTCCCAATACATTATATTTGTGGCTTACATGTATACATGTACATGGACATAGCCAATGCATACTATATCATAGTTTCTAACATCTCTCAATAAATGGCAGCAAAATACATGAATCAATTTTGATCGAAATGGACTTAAATTTGCGTTTTTCGTGCCTAAAGTTTAGAGAATTTATCAATAATAGATTTATATTTTAATGGTTGAACTTCAACAGTTTGTAATAAAGTCAACCCCCACCTATTCAAGTAGGATTTGGAGATTGAGGTAACGGTAACGGGTGTGGAAAACTAGGGAATTTCCCCGTTTCATCTGAAAGTCCCAATTCGGGGGTAGAGAAGTTTGGGACGTTCTTTGACCTCAAACGCCATCTTATTGCGCCTGCGCGGTAATCCACATCCGGTGATCTGGTCTTTCCTAGCACCAATTTTCAACCCGTTTTCCCCCAACGTTGTAACTGTAATTTAAGACTAAGATTTATGTTTCAACAGCATGCATCTTAAGGAATTAAATCCCCAGCGCGAGTAAATACGGCTTCGGTTGGCGAAGGGACCATCAAGTATGCCGAAATGTCGTAAATTTTCGTAGGCTCCTGAAATTAGCATGGCGTTAATTAGGCCATCTTTCCTGCAGGCTTATTGGGATCCATATTTCTCGCCTTCCGTTCTGCACAATAAACTAAAGTCAAAACGCAAATAACTCGCGCTTATGCACAGTCCCATTCCGTTTCGCTATTGGCTGCCTTCTGCCCTTTGTGCAACCAAAAAGTGTACTTTTTGCACCCCTTAGGGGCTGAAATATGAGATCTTTAGATGCTTTTTTTTCTAATTTTAATGTTCTTCGATGCTCACATTGTTCTTCGGCCCTATCTGCGCCCAATGCGCTGACTCTGGCGTCTTTAAATACTATCTCAATCTGCATTATTCTGATACGTCAGCATTGAATTGAGGAAGCCATATTTCTCCACTGTATCATTTGCAACTTCGTCTTGGTCCTTCCAGATTCTTCTTTTTCGTCCTGATGGTGCGATAGGCGTTGCAGCGCCCTTATCTCCCTCTGCCATAAATGAAAAACTGCCCAAAAAAGCCCGGAATAGATTGATATTTATTCATATGCATATGAAGGGCTTGCGCAGAGCATAAGCCAGGATAGAAGGGTTCATAAATCAGCGCTTAAGTCAACTGTTTTACTGCCTTTTCTGACGATAGGGGTCGCGGAACTCATTCTGCAAATTCCTGCCTTCTGATCTGAAACTGGGTCCACATTTTTAGTGCCAACGAACCGAACAAGCCAAGCGTGTCCAAGCAGACAAGAACGCATAATCCGAGCAAAGCTCACTTAGGATTTCCTCAACCTGGTAAACCTGGAATTGTCGGTAAAATTGGAATGACAAGGAAGAGTCAGGGAAAATTTGGAGAATAGATTTATTTCGAGAAGTCAAATTTCACATCAGTATAGTTGCATTACATGCACATGTACATTTGCTTTCATATCGATTAAGGTGTCTACATGAGAGCTCATAGTCATGACGTTAGATTCAGGTTAAGGAGGGCATGGGACAGTGATGATATTGACATAATGTTCCGATTTTCTGTAGTTTGTTAATTGCCATTAACATAAAAAATTTTGAAATTGGGTATTGTCAATTAATGGCTTACAAAAAATTAAATGGTTTGGAAAGCTATTGAAAATCGAGGAATGCACAGTACAAAATCTAGTGGGCAATTGCTAGTTACATGTAGTTATTAGGTAACACCGAAGTCAACACATGGCACACTGTTTTGTATATAATGAATTAAGGAATTTCATTTGCATAAGTCATAATTTTGCATAATTTTAAATTACACACATTAAAGAAATGCCTGTATGTGGCACCAACCAGAGCTGCTGGTCAGATGACGTTCGTTGGATTTGTTATGAATTGTCACATTCCGTGTAATTTTCATGCAAGGACATACAATATACATGTACAGTATATCGTTAATGATCGTATTTTAAAGAAAATGAAAATTATTTTAAGAAATTAATTTCAAAGTGTATTTTTCCTTAAAAAGTTTTGTTTCTAATGAAACATTCTTAAAAGCTTGTGTAATAGAATAATAATTGAGAAATATTTTGGAAGTAATGCCGAGTGTTACGCACTATCATGATTTTTATATAATTTTGCATTTATTATACACCGGGAAAATGTACGTTATGATACATTAGTTTTACTGGTGGTGACAGTATAATCAACGATTTCTTTTTCTGTCACTAGATGGCCTTAATGGCTCTTTAAGACTGCAGCCATCAATTTGTTTAGATTAATAGCGTAGTTCTTACGTTGCCTGTTCTGGCTACACGATGTACGCTTTGGTAAACATTAACATACTGCACGTTGTACAAACTCCGACTGAAATTCGCAATGATAAACAAAATGCATGAATGGTTGAAGCTCATGAACCATCAATCATATACACGTACCTTTCTAAATTGTTCCAAGAAAAAACGATTGAGTAAACTAACATCTATTCATAGTTATCTCTCGTATCCATGCGTATCTGCACAAGTCTAAAAATGATTTATCTGAAATGAACAAATTACATGTAAATGGTCCAATGTGTTACACTATTTGTAACCTCATTCATAACTCAGTGAACCTTAAATGCTAAAAACTATTAATTCACGTGTATTTCTTTTAAGTGTTTAACTGAGAGGACCGATTTCTTGTCAATGCCATGTTGTCAATAAACGTGAACAAAACCAGGATTGCACAAACTATTTCGTCTTCGTTTTGAAAGCGGGTTCCATTCCCACCAAGGTTAGGGATAGGGGTTTGCAGACATGCGGTAGTATGAGAGCATTCAAAATGACCGCTGTGCAATAATGAAATTGTTGCCATAGGTACGATATGTCAAATAAACAAATGTTTTCAAATATGCAACGCGCGGTTATGTGGCATAAACATATGAAGCCAGGCATTGTGAAATTAATAAACACGGAGTTCACCTTGGAATATCATTTCGAAGATATTCGTATTGTTTGAAATTTTTTCGAAAATTAGAAATACACTTTAAATACATGCTACCAAACCTACAGAACAATTTTATTGACGTCTGTTTGCAAGGCAAGCCATTAAGCATCTCAAAGGCCATCGACTCGTTTTTTATTCTTGCTATTTTTATTTTATCGAAATGAAATTGTTCTTTTTGTCCTTCCATCAGCCATGTTTCTTCGCATGAACAACCAGCTCTTTCATCGCATGTACAGACCCATTGTTCATTTTCGTGTTTACGTGGATAGCTGCCTCAGCAGCAGCATCCTAGGCAGTACTTAAAGTAGGGCGAGCTACTAATGTTCGTGCTACAATTTAAGGGCGAATAAAATTACAAAAAGCAGCCTGTCTTCCGTCTTCCCGAAACATTGCCAATTTCGGTTCATTTTGCCTCACGGGTTCGTTGTTCGGATTAAAGATTATATATGAGCGGAAATGGAGCGTGGTAGTTGAACACCTTTGTCTTAAAGAGGTCTCTGAAGGACTGGGCCTGGTTTGTTTCAGTAACGACTCTTCGTAATATTTTTTCCCGAATTCTCTGCGTCAACTACTGTATGATGATTTGGATGCGGCCCACTAAATAGCACCCGAATTCATTCTACTTTTGCTTTGGTAATGGGTAACGCTGCTCAAGACCTTATCGTATCTGTGAAGCATTTTGTGACACTCGTAATCATGCACGGCGTAATATTTCTGCTTTAAAATGTTTCAATTGGATTTCTAAAATTATTTAAAGGATAAACAGGTTTAAAATGATATCAGAGGTTAAACTGTAAAAAAACTTAATTTTAATTATTGTAAGACAACGCTTTTTGTAATATTTCTACTATAAAAGACGTCTAAACTAGATTTTTAGCATGTTCTATAGCGATAACTAGTTCAATTGATTTATATAAAATAACGTTTAGTTTAAAATGGATTTCTGTACATTCTCTATGACTTTTTCGGCCAGATCTCAGGTCTCATTAGTAATATGCAATAGTTTGTTGGCTATTCCATAATGTCATTGAGTCGTTAGCTTGGTCGTAATTAAACAAGCCGTGTTGTCTTCATTGAGCACGTTTTGATATGCAGCAACTGAGCAGTGGTTAGATTGTGGTGGAATAGTTGAACGCTGGAACAGTAATCATACCCAGAGTTTTCTTTGTTCTATAAGAGTTGTATGGGAAAATGTATTGGAAATGGAAATTATCACTGTGGGTTAAATACTATTAACGATCACTTAAGAGGCCTGCAGTCCTTAGCACAATGCCATCACTCTGAATGCCATTGAATTTAATATGCTTACCGAAGCATGGATTACAAACGATATCTCTTACAAAGACTTAGCGATTTCTTATTCAAATTCCCTCACTTTCAGCCACCAGGGAGTGTTAATTCGGTCTGTTTCGGTTCCTCTGTGATAAACGCAGGGGAGATCTGATACATTTGTATGAATCGCACTAGTAAATGGCTTCGCACGCATGAGTGTGCATTTTGAATAATTAATAACAAGAGCCTTGGCGTGCTCTGACGAAACTTAAAATGTGGTGCTTAATGGCAAAAGTGCAGAGATTAATTAAGGCGCCGAAGATGACTCATCTGGCATTGAAATGTTGAAATATTTTCATTTTCCCATAGCATCAGAATATAGGATGCTTCTGTCAGAGTGATGCTATTCTGAGTCGACATTTCTGCAAATTACAAATGTTTAAGTGTCATGTATTCTGTGTTACTAACACTACGTTTACATGCAGACAATTCATACGAGCCTCCGGCCCACCTACCTTTCGGCTTATGGCCACATCTGCTCCTTCACCTCATCCACCATCCAGCTCCACCACAGCCAACAGACGAGCCCGTTGAAACCAACTGGGCCCTCGTCACAACAAAACAACTCATTTACCCACTCATTACACAAAATAAAATCTAGTACTCAGCAAGGTTTTTAGGCCTGTCTGAGTACCTCGTGTGTTATTCGTCATACATACAATTAAATTTAAATGTTAAAATTTAACCAGAGGTAATGTGCATAAAGCATAACTTCTGGTCTTGTTTAACATACACTCGATAATACCCTTACATACATTAAAACACAAATAAATCCATTCATTCTCTAGCATGCCAAGACACAGAACCCGATTGGTCCCAAAATCATTTAAATTTGCTTTCCTCTATAATTTTGATCGAAAATAAACTTTAAATAAAATAAAACAAGTGAAGTGGATTAATTAATTTCTTAAAATTTAGAATTTGGCATGTGGTCCGGGCCACTATTATCACTATCTGCTTATTATCCTCCCTGGCATTTGCCTAACAATGATGGAAACCAGGAAAACCACCATCAGGGAAGATTTACTAGGCCTAAAATTACCCTATGTTTTGACTATATAATAGCTCACATTTAGTTATAAAAACTGGGCACTTGTTATCGCTAGCTCGATATGCCCTCTGGCATATACTAATTCCTGCTTTTTACAATTTACAGTCTAGCTGTATTAGTATAGTATATATGAAGCCAGGAGAAACACAGCCAGTTGCATACTTTATTCTGCGACGTTTCGATAGCTTAGTTCTATCTTCATCAGGCACTACAAACCAACTTCCCAAATTTTGCTAGATTCCTTCATCAGGCACTACAAACCAACTTCCCAAATTTTGCTAGATTCCTTCATTATGAGCTCTATCTACTAGAGCTCCATATATTGTTTCCAAATATACTGAATATTCAAATATCCAAATGCATACATACATAAATGAACATACATGATGAAAAAATGATACTTCCCAATTACTTCTCAATTAGGTACTTTTACAAAAATAGAATGGGGGAAAATGTAACAGATTTCGTACACCGACATGTTTCTAGTGCAGTTATTTCGTTATAGTTTTCAAGGTTATTCAAGATCTGCATATGTACAAAATGCAAATATATTGCGATAAAACGCAAACGTCCTTCGTAAAATTCTAAAAATTAATTGGACGCGTATAATGCAATTTATGCATCAGTTCTTAAACACGGATTCTAACCATATGGAAGGGGAGTGATTCACGGCCATCTGTTGAGATTTTTAAAAAATTATTTTATTTTATATTACATTCTATATTATATAGTACACCTTTGCTGAGAAATTTGCTTTCGAGTAAAGGGAACACCTGGGGCAAATGACAATCCCTATAATTTTCTGAAGAAAGTGTTGAGTTATATATACATGTACACTGTATATCCATCATTTAAACTTTATGGGCAATTGTTATATTTTTTGAAGCCAAATATTACAAATCCACTGTCCAGAATTCTGACATTTTTGCTACCTCTTGTCAGTTAAGGAATGACATCTTTGTCTTGTGTCCTATTTTAAAAGGGTAAACTTTGAAGTGTTTCTTAAGTAATGGATGGCGGAATATCATTGACACGATTTTCGTTAGTGTAATTGGAAGTTTCGTTCCTGGAACATGTTCCCATGTAGGTGTTAATTACGTGTTTATCACCCACTGCACCTGTGGTGGTTTAAACAAGCAAAGTCTGGTTTTGTTGGTTGCCCCAATTCTGACAAGCCTTGTTTCCAGATGATTCCAACAAGATGTTTCCAAATGAAACATTTGTTGGGATGGCAGTTTAAATATGCTTGAAAAACTATCAAAATATGTATGCAAAACTATGCAAAAAATTTTTAATTTGTTTCGTAATTAGGTCGAAAATTAAAAAATTTCCGACAATAGGAAAGGTTTAGCTCATTTCCTTAAAATGAATGAAGGTTATTTCGGAAATGTGGTCTTTGAAGTTTAAACTTTAAAATAATCAGTGGAATCCGTTTGACTAAATGAATCTGTCTTAATTTAAACTTATTTCTTAAGTTTATAAACTTTGAAATTTTGAATATTTTAAAAATGTTTTGAAACATAATTTTAACACAAGTTTTAGATTTTCTGACAGTTAAAACCTACAAATGAAATTTCATTTAACCTAATAACTGGCATTTAAAAACGTTTCAGATATATGTTCACATCAGTTTTATATAAAATATAAAATAATAATAAAATATAAAATAAAATTTTATATAATACTTATTTCTGAAACGTAAACTTTAAGATTGTTGTTAAACCATGTTTTCATTTTCAAAACGAAATGCTGGATTTTTATATTTTGTGTAATACTGCAATTTAGTTTAAGCATTACTTAAATTTACATTTCTGAATTTACAAAATTAACACGTCTTTTAGGCGTTCTTTACATTCCCCCCTCATATCCTAATCTTTTAAACATGCATTGCAGTTGTATTGCAAAAAAATGAAAACAAACGTATGTAAAATTCATTCTTATCAACATTGTTTGTTTGACAAAAGATTCGGTAAATGATTCATGCAACACGTTCCAAAATATTGAGCTGACACAGTTTCCAATCATAGAACACATGAAGCACAAACTAATATAAGGAACAATTGTCTCAGCCATTGGTCACGGTGCATAAAGCGGACCCACTTACCTTGACTTTTTTAAAATTTATTTTATCAATTTTCTCTTCTTGAGAATATAAAAGAAAGGTTTGGCCGCAGTGCTTTGCAGTGCGAAAAAAACCCTTAGCCCATATTTCTATTGTCGTGCTTGACTGGAACACTTGAAAACACATAATTTGGCTAATTTTGGGATAATGTTAAACCTTGAAAATGCACAAAAACCTAAGGCCATGCCATTATCGTTCTAACAATGTCTTAAGTTGCGTTTAATTTTCTGTTAAAGCGCTATGAAAACAATTGGTGTTATTTTTGGACAGTGTTGAGTTACGATTTTGTGGGAAAACGTGTTAAAATTATGACTTTGCGTTTTCAAAAATTGTCTTAAGCAAAAATGTTGTGACTAGCTATTCGTTCTTAAAATTTTATTAAAACGTTTTTAGTCATCTCATTTTAGCCGTCTCAAATTTTTGATTAAAAAAGTTTTTTGTGGAGAATATTTTATAGAAAAACATACATTTTCTAGACATTTACAAGTTTTTAATTATTTTTTTTGCTATTTTCAGTAATTTTTTATATTTGAAAACGTTTTAAAATGTATGCAATGTCTGTTCTGAAGTTTTATTAAATAATGCATATGTTCAGATCAGTATTCTAAATTTGACATTTTAGTATACATTTTAGTGTTTCTAAGTCAGTTGATAAATTTTTAAGTTTAATAAAATGTAGTTTTTTAAGGCTGTTATTTAAAAATTCCGCTCATTAAACGTTTTTTTTAAAAAGATTGAAACATTCCAATGCACATCAGTCAACTCAATTTTCGCAGACTATTGTAAATCTATATTAGCAGTGCTTTTTTTTAGATCAATATTTTTAACGTATCACAATTTGGAGTATATTTATCCAATTTCTTGTCTCAGTTGACAAATGGCTAATTTTAAAGTAAAAAAAAAGATAATGGAGTTTCTCAAGTTATTATTTAGAAATTCTTTAAATTTCTCAGTATTTTATTTAATTTGTTACTACTTTGAAATAATTTCAAGATGTAGTTGTTGTCTACTAGGAAAAAAAATGACTTATTTTTTAAAGAACTAGTATATTTATTGAGTTTTAAATCTTGACTCGTTCCAAGATCTTTCACTTGTTACATGCGTTTTGTTTATTTTTTATTAGGTCAAGTGGTCACTTCCGAAATATTAATGTCCGGCGAAATCGGCTGCCCCATCGAGATGATGAGGATAAAGATTGACCAATGTGACGAAATGTTTGACAAAGATTGCCAGGGTACCAAATACATGCCCTTTCACCGGTCAGGCTATGATTCGCGGACTGGTCAGTCTCCAAACAATCCTCGTGAGCAGGTCGGTTAAATTTCTGAAGTTTTTGAAAAAAAATTTACAATTGTTACAAAAAATATCCTAATTGCTTCAAAAACAATTACTTGATTTCGGTAATTAAATTCCACGAATTCCAAGTTTGTTATAAATCCCTAAAGAATCTTGTATCATGAATCAGCAAAATGTTTTAAATATTATGCAATGTATCTCAGAATCGTACACAAATTGGCATAATTGATATAAAAATGTTTCGTGTGTTATTAACCGTAGTGAAGATACAGAAATCAGTGGACTGCAAAAACATTTTCTGGAAAATATGAAACATGAATATGTTCAACTTCTTAATGCCCCAATTAGGAACATGTTATAAGGGCGCATTTTCCACATGATATCTTCATACGTAATGGAAAACATATTCTGAATATAAAATATCACAATAATACTTGATGCATTATTACCCAAATATCTGTCGTATCCCACAATTTTTTTTTGTAACATGTGTTTTCCACGTGGTGGAATTTGATACTTTTGTCTCAACTTTTGTCTTCATTGTTTTGACCTTAGACAAATGCGATGACCAGCTGGATAGATGCTAGTTTCGTGTACAGCACCAGCGAGGCCTGGGTCAACACCCTGAGGTCGTTCCAAAATGGAACTCTGAAGGCCGATGATTCCGACGAGAGTTTTCCACCCAGAAATCACGATAGGGTGCCGTTGTTCAATGCCCCAGCACCTCATATCCTGCGTCTCCAGAGCCCGGAAAGAATGTTCTGTAAGTCCAGATTGGAACAAATTCCAACTAAACTTTTTTCCCCTAAAATTACTTACATTGTTTAGTGTGTTAATATCGCCACATAGTAAAAGTCTTTCAAATGTTTAGGTCATTGAGTAGTAATTAATAATGTATTTTTATGATTTTGGTATTTGGTTTATTTGTTCAAAAGTATGTTTTGTGTTTTTAGTGCTCGGAGACCCAAGGACCAATCAGAATCCTGGCTTGCTGGCGTTCGGCATTCTGTTTTTCCGTTGGCACAATGTTCTGGCGCAGCGTTTCCAGAACATGTATCCCGAGTTGCCCGACGAAGAAGTGTTCCAAATGGCCAGGCGTTGGGTCATCGCCAGCCTCCAGGTCAGTTGCAAGTGCTAATTGCAGCGATTGGAACGAAGGCATTCGAATCGAGTCCTTCTAAAAAATTGAAATTTATCGAAACTTATCTTGAAATGGTTTAAAAGAACACTGATTTACCAAATACAGTAAAACCTCCTCTAACGGACACCTCTAAATAGCGGCCACCTCTAA
>JAQIXS010006458.1:0-10699 GCA_034700785.1 Rossiulus vilnensis | reverse complement strand
GCAGTCAGTCGTCGGTCTCGCAAGGATGTCAATGCAATGAAGCGATCTTCTCGCTCAGTTGTGGACCGAGGTCTGCCCCTGAACCTGGTCGCCTGTCGAAGGAACCCATCTCCTCATAACGTTGGCAGACCCTTCGAACAGCTGATTGACTGATATTGAGTTGGCGAGCCACAACTCTCTCTGGCTATGCCCTACATCACGTAAAGCGATAACTTGTGCGGCGGCTACTTCTGGTGTTGTGGTTAACAATATGGCTGGATATGTGCTAAGTGTACAGTAATTAAGTGTTGATAATCAAATTGCATTCACAAACACTTTTATAGCCACCGGGGTACAATGATGCAAATGTCATCAATAATGCAAATTCGGGTTGCTTCGAGTTCAACATTTGCTGCCTCAAATATCCGTAAGGACTTTTATGAAAATTAATTGATCTTTGAAGAACATTAACGTTTTTACAAAACGCATTTTTCCGATTTTAAATCGGACATTTCGTTGCTGAGAAAAAACATTTTTTCCTGATTTCAAGATGGTGAGTTGAATTTTTTGCACTCAAGTGTAGATTCATTACTTTGCAAAGTGGTGTGACTATTTCTAAGATCGATTGCAATTATACACATACTACTAATTGTATTTTGAAAAAGCACAATCGAGCAAACGGAAAGTTTGCTCCTTTTGGGACCTCGTAGGATTTTCGTAAAATATGGACTTTCTACAATCAAAATAGGTAGTTTTCTTACGTAACAATGTACAGTACTTAGTAGTGGATCGGTTGGAAACCTGCTGTATTCGAGTAAATCAAATTGATAATAAGGGAATATCTTAGGTGGAATTACGTTGTTTTGACAACGTGATTACTAGGCCAACATACACGTGATGGGATCCCAGCGGCCATTTTCATTTCGTGGAAATAAATGAGGGTATTAAATACGTCAATGAGTGGAACGCGATTAAACGTACACGTTATCTCGAAGAGGTCAAGGTCATAATAAAGACCTTTCATCGTCTTTTCCACCTTCCTCTTATTTGCACCTACATCGTACATGTAGTTCAATCAAATTGCAATATTTAGTTAAACCAACTTTAACTACAAAATTTACTCAGTTTTATTGTCGTTGAACACATCTTTAATAGAAAAATAATACGATCTATTTAATAAACTGACAGAAAATGTTTTATTCTTTGTTTGTTTAAAGAGTGCAAAGTGCGCCTGACTAATTCTCCCAGCAATGGCCACCACGATAGAGGAGGAGGACATCGAGATGGAAGAGCGGATCCCGTACAATCCTCTTTTTGCCACGATTCCCATCAGAGCGTTGAATTGTTCGTGCAGACGCAAATTAGCACTCGCTCTTAATCCCAAGATGTCTTTGCCATCCTCACGTGGATACAGCAGGTAAATAAAACCAGGAATAATATTTCCGATAAAATTCTCTTTTATGTCGCAAAGCCTCGCGATGCCCTTCTTTTCAACACCTTAGTAATTCATTTGTAAACTAATATTTATATCCGATAGAGATTGGCAAGGCCTCGTTGAAGCGATTGGATACCCGTATGAAATGAACAAAATGCTGACTAATCGAGAGGATCCCACGATATCTTTGTTAGATATTTGGGAAAAACACGCGTCCAATCCAACTTTAGCTAACCTGCTGGAATGTCTTCAAAAAATCGAAAGATTCGATATAGTCACGGATATCATGCCCCTACTAGGTAAGCCATGGGCACGCTAATAAAAAGAACGATTTTTGAGTTAATTTTTCTACGGGCAAAATGTCACACGTATTATAGTTGTAACGACAATTCATTTTCAATTTAAACCCAACCCGAGTGGAGATTGAGGTAAAAAACAACGAGAATTGTTATAGGTGAGATCACGATAAACAATTAAAAATGCCATTTTTCCATTAGAATATCACGAAGTACCAAAAAATTTAGCCAAATTACATTTGCTTTGTTTCGTCATTCAAAGTTTTCGAGACATTCTTGTTCATCGAATCAATTTATATTGGCAATGTTCATAAATAGTCTCGAGTACGCTAGAAATGCGAGGATTATGGTTACTAAGTGTTATCCACACTTTATTTATCTGTTGTCACGATCTGCTTTGTTTGACACGTCTGCCTAAATTTGAATTTCAGAAAGAGACACTCAACAATATTTAAAAAATGAGGAGGATAGACGTTTGCAAGAACAGCCCATTCAAGTTCCTATAGGTGAATATTATTGGCGACAAACACTCACTTCATTTATCATCGGCGTTTGTCCCTGCCTAATCTTAAGACGCTCTTTCTTTTTATTGTTTGCAGTTACGAGCGAAAAGTCTACAGCTGCTGCACCACTTATTACGGTTGGTGATGGTAAGTTAAAATGTACCCTTAACTAAGAAAAATACAAGTGGAAAATTTTCATGATTTCATGATTTTCACGCAAGCACCCAAAACGCGAAATGCGATGAATGTTTTGGATTATTACTGGAACATTATCGAGTGTGCGTTACATTTTAGCAAATTAGCACATTAGGTTTAAATAATCACCCATTTTATTTTCGATAAAAAAAAAATCAAATGACTAAAACTACAATTTTGTCATCCTGACTTTTTTGCATAGTGGCCTACTAAGAATCAATATTCCTTTCCGTAGTTTATACACTTATGTAGGTGGCATGACTGTTAAAGCTGCAGTTTTTTTCCTCCCCAAAATGTTAATGACCTACGCATCTATTTCATCATTTCTAGTTTTGAGGAATGAAATGTTGGACAGTTTGAGTTGCATGGATGATAACTTAGTGGACGACGAGTATTACAAGTACGACGCCTACGTGTCTTACGTCGATTCAGATATAGAATTCGTTCAAAAGCTGATTGAGAAACTGGAGGGGGAACATCGCTTAGAACTGTTCGTCAAAGACAGGGACATGCTGGCTGGATTTGATGAAGCAGCCGCAGATGTAAGGATAATCCACGAAAGGTAAATGACAATCGCTGGATACTGGACTGATACGGGGCCATCCAAATTTGAGTCAGTTTTTACTGCCATAACGTGGCGTGGGGGGGGGACTGATTGTGCAACTGTGCGGAACGTATCTGAATGTTTAAACTTCAGTAAAAGCAACGCTTGTTTGTAAAGCGTCTTTAAACATTATTTACAAACATTGTTTCACAGTATTCAGTATCAACTGCTAAAATTGTTCACTTAAGTTGTCAGTTTGCTCGAGCAAAATGTAGCGGAAAAAACTGATTTGTTTGGTATTTATTTGGGCTGCATTTCTTTAAATTTTAAACAAAGCTACTTAACGGCATTAAAGTGCGCAAAAACTGAATTTTCTCCGTTGTAGCAAAGCACTGATCTAGTGTTCGCAAAGCCAAAACGCAGTTCTGGTCATCTCTTGAAGTTAATAATTTAAGATTCCGTGATTTTTGTTCTCTTGAACAGGTGCAAAAGAATCTTGCTTATAATATCGCCGGAATTTCTTAGCGATCCCAAATGTGAATTCACGACTATGTTCGCTCAAGCTTTAGCCGTTGGTAAGTAGATTTCATTATGTTAAGTAATTTATTTCTAAGAAATGGATCAGTTTCTGAATTGTAACATTAAACTCGTATTTTAAGCGACATACGGAGATTTCTCAAACACATGGCATGGGTCCCTGATTTTGTTAAACATGTCGATAAAAATATAACGCACATGTTTAAAAAAAATTAGAATTATAGGAGTTAAGGAAATATTTTTTTTAAAGAATGGTATCGAATCAATTTTTTTACCATTTCTTTTTCCCCCAGATAACAATTTGTATGCACGTAAGGTAATTCCCGTGATTTGCAAGGCCTGCGAACTTCCGGTTCGCCTCAGGTACATCGCTCGTGTCGATTACACAAAACGGGACATTTTCGGAAAGTTTTGGGATAGGCTGTACTTCTCGATAAAGAATCCGATTTTCGGAGAATTGCCCTCAACCACGACGGGATCTACCAGCAGCCGGCTTTCACCCATCAACCTCATGAGCGAGAGTGGAAACATTTCTCAACAGGAGGAATCCTCGGCATCCACCAGCGGATCCACTGAATCCCTCACGAGTTTCTTCAAATCGAGCAAACCATCGCCCCATGCGGCCACGACTGACGGAGTTGTTCCCAAAGAGTACGGTTCAGAAATGGACTTGCACAGCTCCTCAAATGCATATTTAAACCCACCAAAAGCAGAGAAAAAGAAGAAAAGTCCAACGCCTAAAAGAAAGATCTTCTCATTTAGCAGAATTCGCAACAATGCCCAGACGCAATGAAGATGCAACGGGGGGACAACGGAACCCGAATCAAAACGACGACGTAGGACTGTGATACGTGATAATAATACGGACAGGAAGAAAATTCTTGGCTTTTGGGAGCTCGTGTATATCATTCATTAATGCTTGTGTCGTTAGAACGAGACCAACATTTTTAATTAGGGGACTCTCCGTGCTACCATTTTGAATTTTCAAAAACAAATACATGTATTAAGAAATAATTATGATTCGCATCTTGCATATTTCCGTTTTTAAAAAGGTAGATGGAATTATAAAAATTAGTATTTTGAGGATTTTAAGAGTACAAATAAGCAACAGGGTTTACTCTGAACGTTCCATATTCTGATATCTGACAGTTTTAACGTATTTTGAACGTAAATGGAAATTGGTCAGATTTCATGACTACGTTTCATTAAAATAAAAATAATTTTTTATTAGCGAAGGAGTTGAACGATATTTGGCAAACCACGCAAATATCACTTTCGTGTTAAGGTAAATTTAACTGTTGACACAAGCGTTGCTTAAAGACTGCTTATTGTGGGGTTTGGGTCTTCTTTTGCAACCCTCATGTTTACAGGATTTTGTTTTCATAAATAAGTCGCGAAAGAATTACTTAAGTTTTTTTTTAAATGTTGCACTACACAATTGCATTTCATAGGCAACTTTATTTTTTGTATAAAATGTTAATCTTTTTGTTATTTATTGGGTGTATTTATATTACATCTTAGGCTACTTTACTGCTGTTACAGGCGAGATTCATAATCATGAGAAAGGATGAGCTTAGTGAACCTGTGTTTCCCCGCTAAGACATTCCAACTTGAGTTGCAGTTCATTGAATGACATATTGATATATGACAGAAAAATCAGTCACCCACTAGACCCTGGGTGGGCAGCCATGTCACCAATCGCCACACGTAACGAATTTGAATTTGCCAGTTCCCCCCTCCCAACTTCCTATGTCTTCAAACATCAAAAAGCAAACAAAGAAAGAAAAATGTTGACTAAACAAGAAAGTTAAATACGGTTCTTTATCGGGTATTTGCTTAGCATTAAGGTCCCTGCCTTTTTACAGCCCTTTACTAGAATCGGAGTCAAGCTTGCATTTCCATCTGTTTTTTCTAATTTTCCCCTTGTAGAATCGGTCATCTGCTAGGGTTTATCGTATGCGGTATTAAAACGTCCCGTTTATTTATAATTTATCAAAGAAAAGGTTGAAAATGGATAGTGGATGTTGATTGCTGAATTTTGTATCTTTTCGTTTTTTGTAATGCCACTAACATTAATATTAAATCATTGATTTCTAAAGATCCGTCTTTTAAAACCCCACTTCTTAAAAAAAGCAAAAAACGCATGGTTAAGAGCCATTTTATCATAGCAGATCGATTGGTTAGGTATACTGTATCGCTCGTGCTGTCGTGACGTGGGTCCATCATGTGCAGAAACCGCAAATGATGATGATGATGATGATGATGATGGTGCAGATTTAAATATGGGATAGTCGCGTCCACAATGACTGATGTGAAATGGAATCAGGAGTTGGTATTTGAAAAACATTCGTTCGTTTAGAACCATTACGAAGTCGGTAACACTGGCTTCTTAGAGAACTTATCTTTATTTGCAACTGCGAGCCACTAAAAGTTACGCACAACTTGCGATAAGACAGCAAGAACAGTTCGCCACGCCAACTTCCTGCGCACAATATTCATTGGTGGTATCGTTCTTTTATGTTTTTTTTGGGACGAATTACCACCAGCTTGAGTGGGGGAAACTTCACGAAATCGTATTCGACCACTTTAAAACTCTTAACCACAATTTAAAATTCATAAGTGAGCTTAAGGAGAATTTACCTGTGCACTACTTCGAACCTTAAACACTTTCTCGATTCTTTCTTGCAAACGAACATGACACTTTTGTAGCTGTACTGCAACATCGAGTGCGCATTTTGGGCATAAGTCGTAGGGATATTCAACTTTTCTTTCTGAAAGCGAAATTAAAAAAGCAAATAAATAAATAAAATATAAACGAATTACTGAATAATAATTGCAAACTAGCAGATTATAATCTATATCGGGATTAATTTTGTAGAGGGACTGGTCGTTGCAGTTTTACTTTCATCAATCCTCCAATTAACTAATAAAAAAACCCCACTGAAGTCTTATTGTTCGGGTGAATCTACATTGTAAGAAATGCAGACAATCTGGCTGTGTATAGACATTTCCCAAATTTAATTTTTGATAAGCGTGGCTAGTTTTTTTTATGGTTACGTACACAATGTGCGCTTAAATAATCTCTTAAGCTGTTTCAAATGTACTTAACAATCATTTTCAAATTTAGGACAACACGTTCAAAATAGACTATCAAATGAAGATATGAAAATGTAACATCGTTATTCGTGTTCTAGATTTCGAAAATCAATTCCAGAGAAATAGGAAATAAATACGAAGCAATTTTCGTATATTCTAGAAATGAGACGAATGCGTCAAATGTCAGCAGTTTTGTCGGAACACAAAAGAAAAATGCCTTTGTATCAAATTACCGGAACAGCAGCTAAAATACAGTTCAAATTTTTTTTTAATGAGTTAGTGACATATACGTGTTACTGGATTATTTGAAGAATATAGGAGAAAAGTGTTGAAACATACGAATTATATAAATATCTCTGGAAAAATGTAAATTGCAAATGCAACTCAAAAAGGTGCTTTGTTTTTTTTAGGAGGCAAAAAAATAAATACTTCTTAAAGTTCCTTACCAGCATTACGAATCCAACGCTTTGAATTATTTCTCTAACGTTCTCGTAACTGGGCTCGATGGAATTTTCATTCTGCATATCGGCAAAATGATACAACAAAGGACCTGCGGTGGAAAGTGATAATGGCGACGAAAAAAATTATCAACACATGACGTCGAATCCACCACTGAGATTATGCAGAAAGGTCAGTCACCTAAATTTATCCAAATTCCGCCTGGCTTTAGAATATTCCAAATGGTTTCGATGTATGTTATGATGTTATTTGCAGTATCCAAGAAGAAACACGTCGCTACGCAATCCCAGGCTTCTATCAAAGAAAAGTCACACAATACTATGAAAAGCAATACGAATGAAGCGAAGACTGTCACATCCAGAATTCAAAACTGAACTTTCTATTGATGAGCTGGAATATTTTTAAGCTGCCATGGCTCCAACAATTCCTGCCTGAAGTCGCAACCCAATTTTTATTTACCATTTTCTGTGTAGATTTCGAGAAAATCGCCCGCTGCCATCGAAAACTTTGCATTATGGGGCAAATCCGATGGATTGACGTCTGGAAACGATATATATTGCACTTGGTCGCTATTCTTTATATTATTACAGTAATGATGGATCCAAGGATAAAGTTTATACACGTTGACTCCGTGACATCTAAACGTAGGAAAACAGCAAACAAACAAAAAAAGGAAAAATGTTTAACGTTCGCTGGTGATGAGTCTATACGTATTATCTATAGAGTCTAACATAACGAGTAGCACTCACTTATTGAGCACAAAATTCGAAGCAAACAACATAAAGAGACTAAATTCATTGCCTTGGCAAATATAACCGCATCTCGCAATTTCAAAAGCTAAACGACCAAGTCCGGATCCAGGAACAAGTACGGTTATTGTCGACGGATCACTGAAATAAAAGAAATAGTGAAATGTGTTAAATGCTGTAGAAATACCGACATCTGCAACAGTAATTTTCAATATTTCATAAGACTAGTCTTTCCATCAAGAGACTGGAATTTCAGTCTATTCCAATTTTCGGAAGGTGCTAATTGTACATCAAAAAAATATTAACGACATTAAGCTACACTTAGTTTGATATTTCTATTACCATTTAGTATTTCCAAAGCATGCCAAATTTATTGTTTCTTACCACGTAGATGGGGAGAATCTCTGTTGTATTTCATCTAGTATCGGTTGGTAGCACTGTTTTCTTTCTTCCGCTCCATCCGTGCTCCAGTCCCTTACAAACTGCTTTAAAGTGCTTTGAATTTTTTCCATATCCAGCGTCGAGGCATAATTATCAGTCTTCATGGTAAAACAAATCGAGTTATCCATACCATTAAGAAGAATTAATAATCCAGCGCTAACTTACAAGAGTTAAAACTTACCGAGTTAAGATCTTCCGAATGCGTGACGTTTTCAAACATTTGCGAAACATCCTGAATGATTAATTTGATGATTTCATAATTATGATGCATGGCCGTCCTTACATTGGCCAAATGTTCTCTGTACGAGCTTAATAAAATCTGATGGCTTTCAGGCAGACTTTTTAAATAGTTTTCAGTTTTATTTAATCTTTTTAACGAGTGAGCTCTGAAATGAGAAAAACAATTTTCAAAAAGTTAATTTCTAGATGATGTAAGCCTAAAACATTTTCTTAACATATCTTATTATCTTATTTAAAGGAAATTGTAATTAAATTGTAATACACCAACACATGCTCTTTTTCTTTATTAATCAACATGACGGTCACCATCATTATCGTGAACGTGAATTTTTGTTAGCTTAATACTATCCTTTGGGATAGAATTCCAACGTCTGATTACACGCAAGAAAAATGACCAATAATATGTATCCAAACGAATTGCTCGGATTTCCTCCCAAGCAAAGTAATGTTTTCAAAACGCCCCATGCAATAAGTCTCTCGTCTAAATGACAATGTCTCCCACTGGAGAGATCTTTGATCTTGGGTTCCACAGCTGAAAGTAAATAAAGGAATTGATTTTTGTCGTTCTATTATAAGCAAAATACTGAAAAGAATAACATTAAGTCAAAATTGTGGAAAAGCAGCAGTCTTGTTACACGTCTCTTTGTTTCCAAATAACAATGAACATTTCACACACAGTGCTCCACAAGAAACTCAGCAACATAGACAATCTTAAAAGCCTGAATGTGAAGATATTATTATCTTATTTGAAGGGGGAAGAAAGGGGGGAGAGTGTATAATTCACCAACCCATGTTCTTTTCCTTTATTAATCAACATGATGTTCACCATCATCATTGTCAAAGTGATTTTTGCTACCCTTTGGGAGAGAATTCCAACGTCTGATGGCATGCAACAACCGTACTGCATACAGCATAGTTGCATTTTATCAGTCTGCAAAAAATTAGATTAACAAGAAGCCTCACAACGTCCACATACATAGTTATGTGTCATTAACAAGTAATTTGCCATTTGTAAGGATGTTTGAATCTAGAGTTCCAATCATTCAATTTAAACTATTTATTTGCGAACTGTAACGTTGTAAATTGATAAACTTTGTTAAGCTGTTTACAATAAGCAAGACACTTTTTACAGCGCCCATTCTCGACAGCCGTTTCCTTTAAACAGTTTTTTTTTCTATTGAATGTTATTAAAAAATCATGCATGAGCATGAGTGGAAGCCTGTGAGCTTCATGCTCACACAGGAGATTATAATGGAGGGAACTGACAATATTGTATTTCTGTAGGTTAATTTTAAACTATGCTGCATATCATAATCGGATCCAGTTATGAGTAAAAACACCTTTCAAGCCTTTCATCCAAAGTGGAGCTGAGCAGTCTGCTTATAACATGTAGGCCGGTTGAAACCCAACAGAAAATGACAAAGCTTCGCATCTACTTGCCACGCTAGTTTCACTGTTTGTGGTAGTAAGAGTAATTTAAACTACACATTACAAGCTTTTAGTCCAGGATTTTCAAGTGTCATACACGCTGTAATACTTAAAACGGCTAATATAATACAGTACATGTACCTGTAGTATCGAAACGCGTTGACTATTCTACGGAAATGCTGCCGTTCCAATTCTTCGAGATCTACGTCACTGGCGGCTGTCGCCATTTCAGTCATTGCTGGAGTATTTCGATTAAACGATGCGAAATACGACTTATTCTAAAAGTTAAAAAGTAATTTACGAATAGCGAGACGAGCGCGAAACAACTCGAGAAAGAACATCACGAATTCGTATTCTCAAAGAACCGGAAGCGGAAATGGGATGCACCAACTTACTGAACGGCCCCCCCATAGCCTCCTATGGACAGCCCTCAAAGCGAACGCGATTTTAAAAAAAACGTTACAGGTAAGAGCGCTGTAGGAATCCTAATCCTAACCTATACAACAACCTAGTCCTAACTAATTTACGAATACTTTCTAATCGCGCGTCGCGTAATTAAACGCCGCGCCACAGGAGCATACATTTCGAAAAAAGAATGAACTAAATTCGAAATTTAGAAATACTAATAGGGCAAATCGCGGGAAAAGCAGCTTTAAAACAATAGTTACAAAGTTGGTTAAATTAAGTTTCTCCCTTCAGCTTCCCAAGTAACACAAAGTTGTCGGGCAAACGATGGCAAATGGTTAGCATGCCAATGCTAACTACGCTGGACAGTGGTTGGCAGTCATATAAAGAAT
>JAQIXS010006457.1:0-10699 GCA_034700785.1 Rossiulus vilnensis | reverse complement strand
GTGGACGCATCCGTGTGCAACGAGATGGCTGCCTCGGGGTCGTACATAATCAGGATGGGCACTTGACACAGCGCGTCCTTGAGCATCTGAAAAGCTAGCGCACAGGCAGGGTCCCACAGCCACCCGACGATGTCCTTGGTCAATTCCATCAAGGGCCGGGACACTTGCAAAGTCAGGGATGAACCGTCGGTAGTAGCCGGCCAGCCCCAGGAAGCTTCGCACAACTGCGCGGTCTAGTGGTTGCGGGAACTCCCGCACCGTCTGCACCTTGTCAAGGTCTGGGGCCACCCCCTTCCCGCTCACAATGTGTCCCAAATTACGTACCTCCTGGAACCCGAAAAAACATTTTGAGGGCTTTAGCCGAAGCCAGTGCCGCTGAAGCACCTCTAACACCTGGTTAAGGCGGAAGAGCAACCCACTAAACGTGGCGGCGAACACGATGTCTTCCAGGTAGACGAGGCACGAGTCCCATTTAAGGTGCATCAGCACCTGGTTAAAGCCGCGCTGCATCGTCGCCGGTGCGTTGCACAGTCCGAATGGCATGCGCACAAACTCGAAATGCCCTTCCGTGCACGAGAAGGCCGTTTTCTCCTGGTCCCGGGGGGCCATTGGCAACTGCCAATAGCCGGACATCATGTCCAATGTAGCAAACCACAAGAACCCCTGTAGGGAGTCGAGGGCGTCATCGATCCGGGGCAGGGGGTAGCTGTCCACCTTGGTCTGGGCATTGAGTTTCCGATAGTCGACGCAGAAGCGGCAGCCCCCGTCCTTCTTCCGAACCAGGACCACGGATCTCGCGTATGGGCTTTTGCTCGGCTGAACAATGCCCTGGGCCAACATGCCATCAAGCTCTTGTCGGACCACCTCGCGAACCCGCGGGGAGGCTTGTCGTGGGGGAATGTACACCGGAGGTGCCCCCCCGTATTGATCGTATAGGCCGGCAGATCCGACAGCTGCAGCTCCTTGGATGACAACGCGAAGACGTCGCGATATGAGGAAAGGAGCTGCAGCATCTGCCACCGTTGCAGAGTCGTCATCGTCGGCCCTAAGTTAAGGACAAGCACTAGCGTGGGGTCAACCTCCGGCCAGTCAAGGGTCTCCGGCGGAACTTCATTGGTCACCCCCCGGCGACGCTGGCGAGCGCGACTGACGTCCCTCGAGGCACCACCACGGCCTCCCCCGTGAGGTTCCCCAGCGGCACGAGGGTGCACGCCGGGTGCCCCGGCGCTCGCTCCCAGAGCCCATGGGCCACTCAAGCGGCATAATTTACTTCCGCCGGTGGCTGCACTAGCAACAGCGTCCCCTCTGGAACACTGTCCGCCAGGGCGCAAGAGACGTTTGTGGACGACCCGGCTGCCAGGGTGACATCCTGCAGCACCGTGAGGCCGTACGGGACCTTCACACAATGCACGACATGACTGGATGGCGCAAGCAGCACTCGGCTCCCCGCAGCCCCCAGCCGATAACCCGGGACCCCCAAGAGCTAGCGCTTGCGCAAATGTATACACTTGCTGCGGGCTGTCATCAAAGTAGAAGATGCGACGGCCACAACTCGCGGTCAGCCTTACACGAGTTAGAAAGTACACTCCGAGCAGCACCATGGGTGAACACTGGCGCACTACGCAGAAGAACAACCGACATGTCTGTCCGAAAAGCTGGAAGGAGAGCTAGATGTCCCCCACATAGTCCATCGGCAATTGGGACGCGGTCAACCGCGGTTTAGCCCCCGGCCGGCCGAACAGCAGCAGCGGCACCCCGGCAGTCGTAAGCAGTGTAACCTGCGCTCCAGTGTCCACGGTGGCTAACATCCGCACTCCCTTTGCTGGCTCGGAGAGAAAGGATAACACCACACCCACCGACGGCCCCGGCTTGTCCCCAGCCGGGGTTCCTGCAGGAGGAGAGGCGGCCTGCCATGACGACGTGCCGTCGCCACTATTGTTGTTTTCATAAACAATGTAGCATGTCCTCATGCTGGGCTGGGTCTCTAACGTCAAAAAAAATGTTTAAGGGAATAAACAATTACTTACCTTGAGATGTTGACGTCCTGGTCCTTGGATGGAGGATGGATCTTTCTATGATCCTGACCCTGTAAAAACAAAGTAATTTGTATTTAAGTTGATTAACATTAACTTAGATTTAGGGTAACAATAATTAACATTAAATCAACGTTAATTGAGAGTCATTTATATGCTCCCATTGTGATAGCAATCGATCTAAGTTTGAAATTGACTTTAAATGCCCTGGGTGTAGCACCTGAGGGCGTCAGTAGAAACTAGCAGACACTGGGTGGCACCCACTTGCTGGTTTGGAGGCTACACATGTGAGCCTCTGTAGTTTTGTGTTTTTGGGCGGCCATTAGCAATCAGCTGTTTCCGGAAAAGGGTGATGCTTTTTTGTTTGGCTGCTGAGTGTGATTTGTTTTCCTTTGTGGTGGAAAATTGCAATCCTGCAATCATTTCAGATTACCTGAAAGCAGATTTGCTTCATGGCGAATTCAGAACGCTCTCCAATTGCGTTTAGCGTTGTTTTTGGGTGTCATCAATGGATAGATTTGGATGTCAACGGATTAAACATTAAAAACCCTGTAATCATGGTAAAGAACTGTTTGTTTTCTTCTTGCTGCATGTTTTAAGGTCTGGCGCCACACGCATCAACATTATTAGCAGAGCGTGGTAGCCAGATCTGGTGATTTCGGCTTTGGATCGACGATCGTTTTTTGGCGCTTCTTCGGCTAATTTTTGGACGTTTGAGGCGCCATTTTTGCCGCCCTATTGTTTCCAACCGTCGCGATCATCGCGTCAGACCATGATAGCCCAGTCCACTATGGAGGCCAAAGTTATGGCCGCGGTGGGACTGGTGAAGGAGTTACTTTGGCTGTGTCGGTTTTTAAATGAAACTCAGCCTATCCAACCTAAGGTCCTACAAAAACCATGCTTATTCCTCGAAAACGAATCTGCAATCCACGCGATAAGGAACGAGGTTGAAAACCACACAACGAAGTACTTCGTGATGAAATTACATATTGTTAGGGACCATTTTAGGAATGGGTTATTCAAATTACGTTTTATGAGTACCAAGTACAATTTAGCAGACTTGCTCACAAAACCCCTTTCACTGTGCCGCATTGAAACTTTAACCCCGTATTAAAGGGATCTGTCGCTATGATTGTTATGGTAATGGCATGCTACTGGGGAGGATGTTGTGCTTTGCTAAATAGCATGTCATCATGCTGACATGGAGTCCCTAGATCCGTTACCGAGTTGGTAATGAAGAATAAAAAGCAATACCTAAAACGATTTTACTTACCTGGGTGAGTCCTGGGGTGGAGGATTTATTCATCTATGGTACTAAAGAAAGAAATAGAGAGAATCCTTTTAATTCAGTTTTCATGGTTGTTAAAACAGCCTAATTAAAAATGCAGGACAAAATTAACGTTAAGTGCTAATCAAGTGTTTCATTTTGAATAGTGCTGGTGCCTATAGGCGTCAGTAGGTGAATAGCAGACGCCAGGTGGCACCTACTGCCTGGCACCATGAGGCATCCGTATTTTTGGGTGAGGTGGCCATTGCTGATTCAGCTGAGCCGATGTGAAGACATGCGACTTTGTGATGTCATTGTTTTTTTTGCCGCTTATCCTTTGTTGTCTGCTATATTTTGATTGGATTCATGGAAAACAATAAACCTTGTCGTCCAAAAGGTAAATGCTTCCGTTAACCATCTTTTTCCCTGCGTTAAGATGCGGCCGAACAGATTTAACACTTGCAACATATCAGCTAGCTAAAAAAATAAATTCTACGTAACAGATACATTTAGCAGTCTCTGAAGAATCTGCTTGTTATTATTTGAAAAAGGTCGCAATAGTTTAGGCGAAGTAGGCTTTCTGAGCATGATTATGTGACCGCCATTTTCGTCGGCTAGCCACACGCCTCTACACATGCAAAAGCTTCTTGCAACATATCAGCTTGCTTAAAAAATAAATTTTATGCCACAGATAAATTAAGCAAACTCTGGTGAATCTTCTTGTTAAATTTTTAAAAAAAATTCGCAATAGTTTAAGCGCAGGAGGCTTTCTCAGCATAATCATGTGACCGCAAATTTTGTGCGCCAGCCACACGCCCCGGCAGACGCAAAAGCTCCTTGCAACATATTAGCTTGCTTAAATAATTAAATTTACGTTTAAGATAAATTAAACAGACTGAAGAATATGCCTGTTAAATTTGTTAAAAAAAATTGCAATAGTTTAGGCGCAGGTGGCTTTCTGAGCATGATCATGTGACCGCTATTTTCGTCCGCCAGCCAAACGCCTCGGCACACGCAAAAGCTCCTTGCAACATATCAGATTGCTTAAAATAAATATTATACATTACAGATAAATTAAGCAGACTCTTAAGAATTTGCATGTCAAATAAGTTGAAAAAAATTCGCAATAGTTTAGGCGCAGGAGGCTTTGTTAGCATGATAATGTGACCGTTATTTTCGTCTGTTTGCCACACAACTCAGCACACGCAAAAGCTTCTTGCAACATATCAGCTTGCTAAAAAAATTGATTGTAGGTAACAGATAAATTAAGCAGTCTATTAAGAATCTGCCTGTTAAATTTGTTTAAAACATTAGCAATAGTTTAGGCGCAGGAGGCTTTCTGAGCATGATCATGTGACTGCCATTTTCGTCTGCCAGCCACACGCCTTGGCACCCGCAAAAGCTTTTTGCAACATATCAGCTTGCTTAAGAAATCAAATCTACTTAACAGACAAATTAAGCAGGCTCTGGAGAATTTGCCGGTTAGATTTGTTGGAAAATTTCGCAATAGTTAAAGCGCAGGAGGCTTTCTCAACATGATCATGTGACCGCCATTTTCATCCGCTAGCTGCACGCCTTGGCACAAGCAAAAGCTTCTTGCAACATATCAGCTTGTTTAACAAAATTGTTTGTTACAAATAAATCAAGCAGAATGGACAATTTGCTTGTCAAATTTTTTTAAAAAAATTTGCAATAGTTTAGGTGCAGGAGGCTTTCTCAGCATGATCATGTGACCATCATTTTCATCCGTTATCCACAGGTTTCAGCGCGCAAAAGCTCCTGGCAACATATCAGCTTGCTTAAAAATTAAATTCTACGTGACAAATAGATTAAGCAGACTTTAAAAAATTTGCGTGCCAAATTTGGTTAAAATATACACAATAGTTTAGGCGCAGGATGCTTTCTCAGCATGATCATGTGACCGCCATTTTCGTCCGTTAGCCACGCGCCTCAGCACATGCAAAAAGCTTCTTGAAACATATTAGCTTGCTTAAAAAAATAATTATACGTAAAAAATTAATTAAGCAGACATTGTGAAATCTGTCTGTTTCAAAATTTGTCGTTAAATTCTCAATTGTTTAGGTGCAGGAAGTTTTCTTAGCATGATGATGTGACCGCTATTTTCGTCCGCCGGCCACACACCTCAGCACACGCAAAAGCTTCTTGCAACATATCAGCTTGCTCAAAAAAAAATTTTGCGTGACAAATAAATTGGGCAGACTTTGGAACATCTGCTTGTTAAATTTGTTTAAAAAATTTGCAGTAGTTTAGGCGCAGGAAGCATTCTCAGCATGATCATGTGACCGCAATTTGCGTCCGGCATCAACACGCCTCGGCACAAGCAAAAGCTCTTTGCCACATATCAGCTTGCTAAAACAATAAATTATGTGTGACAGATAAATTTAGCAGACTCTTAAGAATCTGCCTGTTGAATTTGTATAGAAAATTAGCAATAGTTTAGGCGCAGGAGGCTTTCTGAACATGATCATGTGACCGCAAATTTCGTCTGCCAGACACAAGCCTTGGCACACGCAAAAACTTCTTGCAACATATCAGCTTGCATTAAATATAAATTTTACATAACATACAAATTAAGCAGACTCTGAATAATCTGTTTGTTAAATTTGTTCGAAAAATTTGCGATAGTATAGGCGCAGGAGGCTTACTCAGCATGATCATGTGACCGCCATTTTCTTCCGCCAGTCACACGCCTCAGCACACGCAAAAGCTCCTTGCCACATATTAGCTTGCTTAAAAAATTAATTCTACATGACAGAAAAATTGAGCAGACTTTGAAAAATCTGCCTGTCAAATTTGTTGAAAAATCTCGCAATAGTTCAGGGGCAGGAGGTTTTTTCTGCATAATCATGTGACAGCTATTTTCAGTTGCCATTTAAACGCCTCAGCACATGCAAAAGCCCCTTGCAACATATCAGCTAGCTTAAAAAATAAATTCTACGTGACAAATAAATTAAGCAGTCTCTGGAGAATCTGCTTTTTAAAATTTGTTGAAAAAGGTCGCAATAGTTTAGGCGCAGTAGGCTTTCTGAGCATGATTATGTGACCGCCATTTTCGTCCGCTAGCCACACGCCTCGGCACATGCAAAAGCTTCTTGCAACATATCAGCTTTTTAAAAAAATTGATTATAGGTGACAGATAAATTATGCAGTCTTTTAAGAATCTGTTTTTCAAATTTGTTGAATACATTAGCAATAGTTTAGGAACAGGAGGCTTTCTGAGCATGATCATGTGACTGCCATTTTTGTCCGCCAGCTATATGCCTCGGTACATGCAAAAGCTCCTTAAAACATATCAGCTTGCTTAAAAAATAAATCATGCGTGACATATAAATTAAGCAGACTAAAAAGTCTGCTTGTTTAATTTGTTAAAAAAAATTGCAATTGTTTAGGCACAGGAGGCTTTCTTAGCATAATCATGTGATTGCCATTTTCGTCTGCCAGCCACACGCCTTGGCACCCGCAAAAGCTTTTTGCAACATATCAGCTTGCTTAAGATATGAAATCTACTTGAAAGATAAATTAAGCAGACTCTTGAGAATTTGCCGGTTAGATTTGTTTAAAAAATTTGCAATAGTAAAAGCGCAGGGGGCTTTCTCAACATAATCATGTGACTGCCATTTTCATCCGCCAGCTGCATGCCTTGGCACAAGCAAAAGCTTCTTAAAACATATCAGATTGTTTAAAAAAAATTAAATGTTACAAATAAATTAAGCAGACTCTGAAAAATCTGCCTGTTTAATTTTTTTTTAAAATTTGCAACAGTTTAGGTGCAGGAGGCTTTCTCAGCATGATCACGTGACCATCATTTTTATCTGCCATTCACAGGTTTCGGCACACGCAAAAGATCCTTGCAACATATTGGCTTGCTTAAAAAATAGATTTTACGTGAAAAATAAATTGAGCAGACATTGTGAAATTTGTCTGTCAAATTTGTTGTAAAATTCGCAATAGTTTAGGCGCAGGAAGTTTTCTTAGCATGATAATGTGACCGCTATTTTCGTCCGCCGGCCAAACACCTCAGCACACGCAAAACTTCTTGCAACATATCAGCTTGCTCAAAAATTAAATTCTGCGTGACAAATAAATTGGGCAGACTTTAAAACATTTGCCTGTTAAATTTGTTGAAAAAAATTGCAGTAGTTTAGGCGCAGGAAGCTTTCTCAGCATGATCATGTGACCGCGATTTTCGTCCGCCAGCCACACGCCTCGGCACACGCAAAAGCTCCTTGCAACATATCAGCTTGCTATAACAATAAATTATGTGTGACAGATTAATTAAGCAGACTCTGGAGAATTTGCTTGTCAAATTTGTTAAAAAATTTTGCAATAGTTCAGGGGCAGAAGGCTTTCTCAACATAATCATGTGACAGCCATTTTCGTCCGCCATTTAAACGCCTCAGCACATGCGAAAGCTCCTTGCAACATATCAGCTAGGTTAAGAAAATAGATTCTTCGTGACAGATAAATTAAGCAGTTTTTGGAGAATCTGCTTGTTAAATTTGTTGAAAAAGGTGGCAATAGTTTAGGCGCAGTAGGCTTTCTGAGCATGATCATGTGACCGCCATATTCGTCCGTTAGCCACAAGCCTCAGCACACGCAAAAGCTTCTTGCAACATATCAGCTTGCTCAAAAAATAAATTCTACGTAACAAATAAATTAAGCATACTTTGAAACATCTGCCTGTTAAATTTGTTGAAAAAATTTGCAGTAGTTTAGGCGCAGGAAGCTTTCTCAGCATGATCATGTGACTGCCATTTTCGTCCAGCATCCACACGCCTCGGCACACGCAAAAGCTCCTTGCAACATATCAGCTTGCTAAAACAATAAATTATGTGTGACAGATAAATTAAGCAGACTCTTAAGAATCTGTTTGTTAAATTTGTTTAAAACATTTGCAATAGTTTAGGCGCAGGAGGCTTTCTGCGCATGATCATGTGACCGCCAATTTCGTCTGCCAGCCACAAGCCTTGGCACACGCAAAAGCTTCTTGCAACATATAGGCTTGCATTAAATATAACTTCTACATAACAGACAAATTAAGCAGACTCTGAATAATCTGTTTGTTAAATTTGTTCAAAAAATTTGCGATAGTATAGGCGCAGGAGGCTTACTCAGCATGATCATGTGACCGCCATTTTCTTCCGCCAGCCACACGCCTCAGCACACGCAAAAGCTCTTTGCAACATATCAGCTTGCTTGAAAAATTAAATTAACGTCAAAGATAAATCAAACAGACTCTGGAGAATCTGCCTGTTTCATTTGTTAAAAAAATTAGCAATAGTTTAGGCACAGGAGGCTTTCTGAGCATGATCATGTGACAGCTATTTTTGTTCGCCAGATACACGCCTTGGGATACGCAAAAGCTTCTTGCAACATATCAGCTTGCTTAAATAATTAATTCTACGTGACAGAAAAATTAAGCAGACTCTGGAGAATCTGTCTGTTAATTTTTTGTTGAAAAATCTCGCAATAGTTCAGGGGCAGGAGGCTTTCTTAACATGATCATGTGACAGCCATTTTCGTCCGCTATTTAAACGCCTCAGCACATGCAAAAGCTCCTTGCAACATATCAGCTAGCTTAAAAAAATTTCACGTAACAGATAAATTAAGCAGTCTCTGGAGAATCTGCTTGTTATATTTGTTGAAAAAATTCGCAATAGTTTAGGTGCAGAAGGCTTTCTGAGCATGATCACGTGACTGCTATTTCCGTCCGCAATTTAAACGCCTCAGCACATGCAAAAGCTCCTTGCAACATATCAGCTAGCTTTAAAAAATAAATTCTACGTAACAGATAAATTAAGCAGACTATGGAAAATTAGCTTGTTGAATTTGTTGAAAACATTCGCAAAAGTTTAGGCACAGAAGGCTTTTTCAGCATGATTTTGTGACCGCTATTTTCGTCCACCTGCCACACGTCTCAGCACATGCAAAAGCTCCTTGCAACATATCAGCTTGCATCAAATACAAATTCTACATAACAAACAAATTAAGCAGACTCTGAAGAATCTGTTTGTTAAATTTGTTAGAAAAATTTGCGATAGTATAGGCGTAGAAGGCTTTCTCAGCATGATCATTTGACCGCTATTTTCGTCCGCCAGAAACACGTTTTGGCACACGCAAAATCTTCTTGCAACATATCAGCTTGCCTAGAAAATTAATTCTACGTAACAAATAAATTAAGTATACTTCGTAAAATCTGCCTGTTGAATTTGTTAAAAAAAATAGCAATAGTTTAGGCGCAGGAGGCTTTCTGAGCATGATCATGTGACCACCATTTTCTTGCGCCAGCCACATGCCTCGGCACACGCAAAAGATACTTGCAACATATTAGCTTGCTTAAAAAATGAATTCTACGTGACAAATAAATTAAGCAGACATTGTGAAATTTGTCTGTTAAATTTGTTGTAAAATTCGCAATAGTTAAGGCGCAGGAAGTTTTCTTAGCATGATCATGTGACCGCCATTTTCGTCCGGCATCCACACGCAAAAGCTCCTTGCAACATATCAGCTTGCTAGAACAATAAATTATGTGTGACAGATAAATTATGCAGACTTAAGAATCTGCCTGTTGAATTTGTTTAAAACATTTGCAATAGTTTAGGCGCAGGAGGCTTTCTGGCATGACCATGTGACCGCCAATTTAGTCTGCCAGCCACAAGCCTTAGCACACGCAAAAGCTTATTGCAACATATCAGCTTGCATCAAATATAAATTCTACATAACAGACAAATTAAGCAGACTCTGAACAATCTGTTTGTTAAATTTGTTAAAAAAATTAGCGATAGTATAAGCGCAGGAGGCTTACTCAGCATGATCATGTGACCGCTATTTTCTTCCGCCAGCCACAGGCTTCAGCACACGCAAAAGCTCTTTGCAACATATCAGCTTGCTTAAAAAATTTAATTTACGTCAAAGATAAATTGAACAGACTCTGAAGAATCTGCCTGTTTAATTTTTAAAAAAATTAGCAATAGTTTAGGCACAGGAGGCTTTCTGAGATTGATCATGTGACAGCTATTTTCGTCCGCCAGATACACGCCTCGGCACACGCAAAAGCTCCTTGCAACATATCAGCTTGCTTAAAACATTAATTTTACGTAACAGATTAATTAAGCAGACTCTGGAGAATCTGCCTGTCAAATTTGTTGAAAAATCTTGCAATAGTTTAGGCGCAGGAGGCTTTCTCAGCATAATCATGTGACAGCCATTTTCTTCCGCCATTTAAACGACTCAGCACATGCAAAAGCTCCTTGCAACATATCAGCTTAGTTAAAAAATTTAATTCTACGTGACAAATAAATTAAGCAGGCTATGGAAAATCTGCCTATCAAATTTGTTAAAAAATTTGCAATAGTTTAGGCGCAGGAGGCTTTCGCAG
>JAQIXS010006456.1:0-10702 GCA_034700785.1 Rossiulus vilnensis | reverse complement strand
TTTTTAAAGATTGGGCAGATATTAGCTGTCTTCCAGTCATTTGGAAGATTGCCCGAGTTAATTGATTGCTGAAAAATTTGTGATAAAAATTTGCAAATAACAGGTGCTAACTCCTTAAGGGCTTTTCGTGAAATGTTATCAGGTCCCATGCATTTTTGTATAGATAACAAATCAAGAAGTGATCTGACACCCTTACTAGAAATATGCACATTTTCCATTACTGAATCGGTAATAACTTCTAAATTAGGTAATTTAGGGTTTTCATTTACAAAAACTTCCTGAAATTGACAATTTAGTATTGCTGCCATTTCAGCACTATCAGAAGTCACTCTGACATCCTGACTGGTTTAGGCAGATATAAAATTGGGCCCTTATTTTAGAGATTTAACTTATTTCCAGAAAAATTTCGGGTTTTCTTTTAAGGATTCGCCTAATTTGAGGTTTTTAAATTTTGAATGCTCATAGAAGACTAATTTCTATAATTGTTGCCTTAAACTTTCAACTTTAACTTCTATGTCAGCCCTTTTTGTCTTTTGTAAGTTATTTCTAACCAGCCTCAGCTTGCGCAAAGTGCGCTGAATTTCCGTGTTGTACCAAAATGGTTCTGATTTCATTGATTCGGCTTAATTTCATTGGAATAAACTTGGAAAAGCCCTCTTCAATAATACTTTTAAATATTTCCCAGTTACAATTAACATTCCTTTGAGAAATATTTTGCATTTGTATGGACAGGTTAGTGCCAACACATATCCTTAGGCTATCCCAAACCGCCTTATGATACTGGTAATACATCTTCCTAGATATTACAATTTTCGAAGGTGTAAGACCAAAATCAGCAATAATTAATTGGTCGTGATCTCCTATGCCAGATTCTGTGTTGACATTTGAAAATGATTTGGAAGAATTTGTGATTATTAGCTCAAGAGTGTTATTTCCCCTAGTGGTATTTTAATTTAAGTGTTCTAGAGAGCTAGTTGCCAAGTACTCCAAAACCAATTTTGAATTAGATGCATATGGAGAAGAGGATACGCGGACATAGTTATACCAGTCAATACCAGGGAAATTTAAGTCAACTCCGGTAATAACTAAAGAGTTAGTATTTTTGCTAAATAATAGATCAATTGACTTTATGAACTTCTCGATATGGATTGTAAAGTCATTTGGGCGATAAAAATAAACAATTATCAATTTTCTACAATTTTTTTAAATGGTACTACATGCCACCAATTCACAGTTGGTCTCCATCAAGTTTTTCCTGACAGAAGAATTTGTTGGAGTGGGCAGTAAATACACCACCATAACCATCTGCTCTGTCTTTTCTATAAACGGTAAAATTACTAGGAAAGACTTCTGCATTAGCAATTACATCAGTTAACTATGACTCAGATCCCAAAATAACGTCTGAGCTAAGTGATTTAACTGCCTATTTGAATTTGAGGGATTTGTTTTTGATGCTCTGGCAATTAATACTCATTACATTTAAACCATTAAGCTGCCCTCTATCACAATGTATGTTGAGATTTACACGGAAATTAGATGTTTCTAGTTTCCCTGGCCCAGTCCTGCGGTACACCCAGCAAGGAAAGAACCAAGCACAGACTTTCTGTTTTGGGTGAGATGGAGACCATCATGTTAGTAATACCTCTCAGGATTCTGAAGCAGCTCCTGAGAGGCATCAACACACACGATACCCTCCCGTAGACAGAAGACCGAAATCTTCCATGCAAACGGCAGCACCCTATTGGTAAAGCCAGCTAAGCCCCTATATCCATGGTCAAACCGAGGAAGAATGCTTGATATCAACACCCTTGCCTGCAGTCGAACACGTTGGACCTCCCTCACTAGCTTACGCAGTCGTTCAGATAAACCCCTGGGTGAATCCCTGTCAATATTATTAGTGCCTGCATGCACCACCACCACGGGATTAATACCTGCATTTTCAAATACAGGCTCAACCCGGGAAGTTAGATGCTAAACACGTGTGCCAGGATAGCACCATGTCGTTGCCTTACTAGGTTTGCCGACCTTAACCTCTCGGACTATGGAGTCACCCACGAGGTGTACCTCATGAGGTTCCACAGGAAACTGTACTTAATCAGCTACACATTGCAGTGCACTGAAGCGGTTAGTCACCGTAATGCTGGAAGCACCAAAACCACCTTCCATGGACCCGTTACATGGGCGGCATCTGTTTGGGAAGACTGCTTCCGAAAGGAGCATTCTCCCCTTACAGCCGCATTCACCATGACCATCTAGGGCAGAAGCTCTGAATCAATCTGGCAGCCAACACTAACCAATCTTCTAAACACTCAGGCGCTTATCACGGACACACGACATAGTTTCAGAAAGGATTGCTCTTGCGAAACATAGTTGATCTTATTTACACATAATTTTGAGGCAAATTGAGACATTGGAAAATAATTAGATGCAGTTTTTATTGAACTTGCCAAAGCATTTAATACTGTGTTGTATTCACCCCGGAGACCAAGTAGTACCATTTCACGATGTTTTATTTACATAATGCGCTTAGTACATTATTTGATGTGAGCGGTTATTACGGGCGTGAACAAGATCCCCGAAAAGAACAAGTGGCGCCCCCTCGTGTGGGCGGAACGCCATTGGCAAAAGCGCCATTGTTGGCCTCAGCGTGAGGCATCGTCTGCTGCTTCAGACGATGCAGGGACAAAACATACTGTATCTCACCTCAAATTGCCGCAAAAACTAAAAACGCTTGGATTACATTAACAAATTCTTATGTGGATTAAATCATTAATGTTTTAATAAATAGCAACAAGCAAGCTGGTAGTAGGCCTCTTTACCACATGATATTCAGGCAAATTAAGACATAGTAAGAGAAGTAGGTGCAGTTTTTATTGACTTTACCAAAGCATTCAACACTATACGTCACCAAAGATCATTGCAAAACCTAAAATCTTTTGGGATACATAAACAAATTCTTATGTGGATTACATTTTTTTTGTAAAATCGAAGGCAAAACATAGTAATTTGTACAAAGAATTTTTCGAAATTGTCCTCAATAAGTTAAAGAAACTGGATATTTATCATTAGTCCGACCTCTAGTGAAGTACCGCCGCCCAATTTGGAATCCTTATAGGGATGGTCAAAAGCAGGAGTTAGAAATGGTGCAGTGTAAAGCGGCACAATTTGTAACTTTTAAATACCAGCGAGAAGACAGCATCACCCAAATGATCAAGGATCTGCAATTGGAGACTTGTGATCAATACGGGTGACTTAAGGCATGGGGCTCTTTGAAAAATTTACCTTATTAGGTAAGTGTAATTGGGTGGAGAGAATCTTTAAACGTAGCCACTGAGGTGGTAGAAACTTTCATTTCAACCAGCTTATGGAACTCCGAGCACATTCGAATCCATACTACTGGTCATTTTTCTGGCATGCTATATCACATGACATATCACTTGATGCTAGTAGAATATTGAGTTGAATTGAATTGACATGGGGTCATTCCAATGAGTTTCAGGTAGTAAGCTTGCATGAAATTCCTAACCAAGATTGTTGCTTTTATACCTGGCAGGATCCTCCCACTGGCATTCATCATTTGGGGCGCTATTTTTGGTAAAGTCTAGTTTACTTCGGGTTTAATTTGGAACAGGTAGGATTTTCGGTTGCTTTGGTAGATTTATGGGTTTTACATTAAATTTGTTTGGTATGACTTAATTTGTGGTACTTAATTTTACTTAATAAGTGAAGTTTACTTAATTTGTCATGATTAACGGATTCCAACTTCTCGGGTCTCTTTTTAAATTCGCGATGACTGTCAGTTTATTTCATATATATCATAATGTGTATCCTACGGAAGGTTTAAGAAAATGCTTATGAATATGGGATATCAATCCGCAAAGGTTCTTACCTATCTAACCCAACTTTCAGTCAGGTATGACGTCTCGGGAGATAGCATCACTTAATAAGCAGAACAGCTGATTGCTAATAGGGCTTTAAAGCACCCACCATTAGTTTATTTTATCCTTTTTTGGTTGCAACTCATAATATCTCTGCATGTATAATAGCCATCATGCTGGGGTGGTGCCCGTCTGCCATGGACCGCATCCAGCGCTTGGCCACCCCGTTTGGGTTCGCCACCCTGCAAGAGCTAACTTTACTCCCCGGTACCATGCACTTGGTTACCTCCGCATCAGTTAATGCAAGTGCAACCTTCTGAGGTGGCAGAATATGAAGCCTGTGCCGCAGGAAGAATCCTGTATGAACGTAGCGAGGACGTTGGCACATCTTGCGCACTGGTGCCACTGGGTAACTTGACTATGGACTGTGGTCTTACCCCGGGGACTCTTGTCGCTCTAGCGTGGCCTGCTAGGGGCAGCTTCAGAATTAACCCCTGAGTTGACTACTGGGCCTCCTGGGGTAAATTCTGACCTTCTCCCGGTGTTAATTCTGAAACCGACGATGTCCTGGCAACAGCGCCTCCAGATGCTTTAGCTGCCAGCTCATACTATTGATACCGGGGGAACTCATCCGGTGTACGGGCAGCAATGGCACTTGTCCCTGAAGGTGAGGGAGGTGGTACGTACGGAGTTGGAAAGTATGCTACGACAAGTAATTGTTTAGCCTAGCAAAAGTCCGTATGATAACCCGGTAGTCCTTAATCAGAAAAAGGACGGAAGCTGCCGGGTTTGCGTTGATTAAAGGCCGTTATAGGCCGCTTATAAGCCGCTTAATGCACAGAACCGTGGGGACAGTTAAAGCCTACCGTGCATAGACAATGCTTCAGATTTTCTGCAAGGATCCGCTTGGTGTGCTACCCTCGACATGATGTCCGGGTATTTGCAATTGCCAATGGACCATCACAATCAGGAGAAAACGGAATTTTCATGCACAGAGGGTCACCACGAGTTTGTGCGGACGCCCTTCGGGCTGTGTAATGCTCCTGCAACCAGCAGCGCAGCGTAGACCAGATGCTGATGCATTTAAAGTAAGATAACTTTGTCGTATAATTCAATGATATCATCGCTTTTGCTCCTGCTTTCGAAGGCTTACTAGATCGCCTTGGAGAGGTCCTGGCTTTTCTACAGCTACACCATTTACGACTAAAACCGTCTATAGTGTTTTTCGGTTTTTGACAGCTGCGCTGCTTGGGCCACGTGGTGAATGTGTAGAGCATGGCTGCGGATCGTGTGGGTCGCCAAGATGTTTTGTCATTACCTGTTTTAAACCAGTCTACCATCGTCACAGACCATCATGCACTGTTACCTATGCCAATTAAAAAACCTATCAAATCAGCTGAGCTGTTATGCAGCCCGAATGGAAGAGTTCTCCTGCATGGTACGGTACAAGAAGGACCATCTAAACCGGGAAGTCGATTGTCTCAGCCGGTACCCGGTCACTGACACTGCTGACTATTCTTTCCGCTGAGCAGATAATGCCATGCTCATGTACACAATCCTAGGACATGATCTGCAAGCGAAACAGGACAAGGACCTGGATGTGGTAGCATTACATTTTCTCCTGAACAGACCGTTGCAGATAAAGGTTATGTGGTCCTGGGCGGCGCTTTGTATTTTTTTTGCCTGGGCCTGATCGCCCGCTGCTAACCTTAGTTCTAGACTATTTGCAAATGGAGATGATATTTGCCTGCCACGATATTCCATTAGCGGGGCATTTTGGCTTCTCGAAAACCTTTGCTTTTGTCATGCAAGCCTACTGCCAGCCTAGTGTCAAAAAAGATGTTGCTAACTACATTGCCTCGTGCCCCGTCTGTCAACGACAGAAGGTTATGCACCGTGCCCTGGAAGGGTTGCTAGAATCAGTATCCGTGGGCCTTCCGCTAACGATGTGGGGCCTTTATTTTCTGGGACAGTTCCCTCGTGGCGAATGATAGGCCTATGCCATAGCCGCTGTAGATTACGCCACCTGGTATTGCGTCGCCGCCTTCACCAAAAGAGCTCACTGGGTGGCCATTTAACACTTCCTGGTTCTCAAACGTCCCTGCATTCTTTTAGTCACCCATTGCAGCAAGGAACATGGACCCCCTTCCATGGGGCCTGGGGCTAAAGACACACTGTACTAGGCACATTCGAAATTATAGAAGGCCCGGAGACAACAGAAAAAGACGTACAACTGGTTCAGGTGGCCTGAGGAGTTTCTTGTGGGCGAGTGGGTGTTGGTCCGGTATCAGGCTCCCCCTTACTTTGGCAGCCCAGGTAAACAGCAGGCCTGGTACCGGATCGTTAAACGGCATTCCGCGTTAAGTTATGCTTTCCGGGACACCCGACGGAGTACTCTGCAAAAATCGGTAGCACACATGGAAAATTTCAAGCGATATACCCCTCGTCTGCAGATAAGTCCCTTACCTGTATGCGCTATATGGGAGATCTGCCTGGATGAGATTATTTGCACAGAGCGCCTGTGGTGAAAGGCAATTACACCTTAGCAAGTATTTAAACTATGCGTGCAGTCGTCTTCGAGTTCTCTTTGTGCGGGAGTGTTCAGCCGCTATTTTTCTGCTACCACAAGAGAGCCGAGGTAACACTAGCCTCCCAGCAAAGCCCAACGGCAACACGAAGCTTCACGAGGCTGCGAACTTTTAAGAAAACTGCTTGCGTCATCCCAACGTAACCACATGGAGCAAGGAGCATGTGGGGATGCTACTACCAGCTCCTTGGTTCTGCTGCAAAGCGATCAACGCTGTTCAATTCAGCATGGCTGCTCATTACTCTGAATCCAGTGAGAAGGGCTCCACATATTGCACCGGTGAGTGGTTCAACAATAATTACTATCAGGTCAGGTTTTTCCCGAAATGGGATGCGGGGCGGTTCCCAAGAGGACCCCCGCATTTTGCTGGGGCCGGTACCTTTCAAGGCCAGCCTTTCGACGTTTATCATTGAATTATGGCCGTCGTCCATCCCCGGAAAGGAACCAAGAGAAACCTTAGGGGGCAACCGTTCAGGATTTGGATTCCAGGGATGACGACCCCATCTCCATGCAGCTGGTACCCATGATCTGTCAGGCCATAGTCCTAAGCCCGAGGTTCCAGCCAAGCCAATCCTAAGTGCTGAGGTTCCATCCCGGATACCAGTCCACCTGGGCCCAGCCTTAAGACAACCCTCTAGCACCACTAATCCCTCGACCCCCACCCACGCAGCCTTGCGAACAGAGAATAGGCCACTGACAACCTCCCTTAACGGTTCCCGCTCCAACCCTTTTTTCTGTGCGGTTATCGTAGGACTGGGCTGCTGGAGGTTTGTTTCCAAACACTAATTTGAGCCTGTGCCCGACGATCTTGAGGGTCTGCACTCTTGATCCAGAAACTATAAAAACACTTCTCTGAGAATGGTGGTCCCAGACAAATGTGAGAGTTGTGGGTGCTCAGTAAAAACAGATAAGAGACTGGTGAATCTTAAACTAAAACACAAATAGGGACATGCATTTTGGGGAAACAAACAGCACATGCATACAGCAAATTGTATTATTTACCCGGTTATCTTCAGAGGGCAAAAATAAAACGTTTTCCCAAATCCTTTTCTAAAAATAAATGTAGAAACAATTCGGGCTTTTCTACCGAAAAAATGCACTTTCAATTCTTCTCAGCTGCTGAAACGTCCAATGGATGGACACAGATTCAAAACTTTCAATTCCACATGCAGCACAAGCATCGTGCCAATCCTTAGCATGATGCAAATCTTAAAGCTAGGACATACATGCAGTCTCCCCTAAAGAGTAAAACACACTTTACAGATCAGGGTAAAATAACATCAGAAGCCTGATCAGAAAGAACATCGACAGTGCTCCTTAATCGCAAAGCCACCATCGGATCCTGTGCGAGAAGTCCACCAGATCCTGAGCCCGCTTCGGTTCCTAACCCCGGAGAAGATTATATTGCTCACTCAGGGTCAGATTTCTTTCAACAGGCCTAGCCTTTTCACCGGAGGTACTGGAGAACTCCATCACCGGCCTAGTAGACTGCAAGTAACCGGGCATCACATTTGTGTTTTCTTTCTATTGTACCAGTATCTGACGTCTGATAAAAACAAAACCGCTTGGTTATGTTTTTGCATAACTTCACTTAAATAAATGTGTATGTGCCAGTTCAGATTGAACTGACTCTGGACTCTGATCATGTCCTGCCCTAACAGCATCTTTGCTTTCCGAAATAGACACAGCTGTTGTTGTTACAGCTGTTACATAAGATTAGTGTGAGAAGCCAGAAAAGGGAGGAGCTTGTGATACAAGTTAAGCAATAAAATGGCACAAATTTGCTGACACTGTATATTGACTTCCCTTGAATTACAAAGTAGTCCCGCCACAAAACAAACATGTGGTATGCCATTGGAAACCAATTTACCATTCCTGGTTTGTATTAATTTGATACCAATTCTGATGAAGGCCTATTGATATCAAAAAGATTGCAATCTTTGAAGTCAAAAACATCCTAAACACATTCTTATTGACTTTCTTTTGACATCAGGTTCATATCAAACCAAGGTCATTTTATATCACACCAAGGTCATTTCATATCAAACCAAAATTATCAATACATAGGGATAATTTTAGTTAATTGATTGCCTTATCTTTAAATAAAAAGTAGTGTTGATGTTTCGATTATTTGTAATGGTAAAATTACAAGAAATATGTAGATTTCAGATTTAATTGTAATTCTACAAGCAACCAAAACATCTAAATCACCATTTATTTATATTTAAAGCATGTAATGACATTTAATTAACAACATAAATAAGCTTTGGAGATAATAGTAACTTTTCGATCATTACCATGGTAATTCTATAATCATTCATACATGTTGGAACTGGAGAACTGGTTCAGAGTGAAATAACATTTATTCACTGAGTTGCAGAACAGAAAAGTAGTCCACTCATAGTGGGAGCGAAAGGCGAAGTGAATTTGGACCACACAGGTCCCAGGTATATATACCATTAACTGGCATGAACAGAATGTTCCGGAATGCCAGCCTGTTGCCAAGAATGTAGGGCGGGAACGTTAATTAATAACAAAGAATGTTAATGACCTTGGATCGGAGCGCATTCCCTAACAATACACATAATACATGTATTAACATTATTTTGTAACCTTAAGAAGTGTAAATGGTAATTGTCGTAACAACAGCAGTTAATAGCCTACACAGCATAAATAAAATAGTTTCCGTGATGCACTGGCAGCACTGTGCATAACAACGATATGGTGAGGAAGCTCTATCTTTCATACTACATTTATATTCGCATTCCTGTTTCCCTTTCTAAGGGGCCATCCATAAATGATGTCACACCTAGGGGGGTGGGTTGTGTGTTTTTGTGACAATTGTGACAAAGGGGTGGGGGGGGGTTCGGTAATGTGCCATCACACAATCAAAATTTTTTTTTAATTAATTTTTTTTAAACATTTAAATAGCAGTGGGGAATAAATTCCAGCAGAATCCTAAACTGAAGACATTCAATCACGTTGCAATTAATAGGTTTTAATTGCAACGTCTATGCATTAATAAACAGAAGACTAAATAATTGCTATTTTCAAATTTATAGCAATCTATTATTTAATATAATTTTATTAATATCAACATTGGTTTTATTAATTTTAATAAATTTTATAATGTATAATATTTAAAAGTATTTTAGTAGTTAAAATTTGGGGGGGGGGAAGTAGGTTTATCGAAGGGTTGTGACATCATTATGTGTGAGGTGTAGTAATAATTTGTGACATTTGTGACAAAGGGGTAGGGGCGGTTTAAAAAGAGGCAAAAAAGTGTGACATCATTTATGGACGGCGCCTAATCAGCATTTTCACTCTTTTCACATCTGATGTGGACATAGTGTTAGCAGGTCATGACCCACTTACGCAGTAGGCCTACGGGCATCTCTCACGTCGCAACCTAGTTTGCCAGAAATAACACTATCAGAGTGACGTCATTTCGCTCACAAATTGGTGCATTACGGAGTTTCAGACCGGGAAAATCGGTCAAACTCTTTATTAGAGCACTATCTTTTGCAGTAAGGACAATCGCAAACATACGTCATCCAATCATATGAATGGTCATTACCGCTAACACATCATAAGCAGGTCATAACTCATGCACACAATTTAAATTTATGTGTTTTTAGCATTTTTCTCGCTGGTGGCGCTGGAGTCACATCTGGCCCATGCTGATCACAACCAGTAATGGCTGCATGCTAAGTTTTCCCTAATTTAGCAATTTTTACAATTTTAAATGTAAATCTAAAATGCCTTAATTCTTGTTCTAAACTAAAACATATGCAACATTTCTCTGAAACGGTTTTTTTAAACGACCGCTATTTTCAGAGATAAATAGCAAATGTTACATTAAACCAGATCGTTAAGGATGCTACAATGCATCACAATTTCTCACATATTTTGCTGTGATTATGTATCGTGTTTGCTATTTGCAAAGTTGGATCTCCGTTATTTTTTATATTTTAAAAATGTCCTATTCATTTATAAACAATTAAATAAATTTGAAAACAAATAACACCATACAACCCACAATGCAGAAGTGCACTACATGAAGTAGCTGTTTAGCGGTTCATTTTACATTTTTGTTCAAATAATGGAAACATTTTGAAATTCTCCAAAACTAACGGAGCCAGCAAAGTGGGCAATAAGCATGTTGGGAGTGCGCCCCTGATTCATGATGACACGCCCGTGTATGAATCTGACAGCACGGAAGCGAGAAGGGGCCGAA
>JAQIXS010006455.1:0-10702 GCA_034700785.1 Rossiulus vilnensis | reverse complement strand
ATAGGTGGATAGCCTCAAAAAGTAATACCGTAAAATCCACACCAATTGTGGAAAATGCATCGCGCTTCAAACATATTATGCAAAACATTTTCATTGTAGCTTTTTCCTCTCAGAAACTCTTTGATAGTGACCATGGCAATGCAGATGTTTCAAAAAATGCCAAAACCGTTGTTTCTAGGCTTTTCATGAGAAATTCATTAAAAGCGTTAGTCAAATTGGAAGCATTTTATATAGTAATAAATTGCCCACAAAACGATCTATTCCGGTTTTAAATTGAGCATCTACTTGTTCAACAAAATTCATTCTAATACCTACAGTTGGGTCAGTATTAAAGCGTTGTTCTACTTCATATATTAGTCATAAATGTCAAAAAACCTAAGTGCGTCTTAGATTCATGTAAGACTATCACAAAATTTCCCACTTATGGAGTGCGAAATTAAATTTTCGAGTAAAAACAACAGACCCACCACAGTTATCAGGGAAAACAGTGGCTATAACCAAAAATGATGTGGAAATTGCATAATTGTAGCTAGAAGAAGAGCGCTGCCTGGAAATAATGCGGGACAACTTGACCCTCCTAGAACACATGTACGATGTCATTCATAGACAGCGTCGCCAGATGACAGCCTCAGAGGACACTGCCATGAGATACCGGAAAAGGTACAGCTAAGATTCCAGCAACCAATTTTCTTTTGAATAGACAAAAGGATGGCTCGCATGCAAGAGGCTTCCCAGTGCTCGTGAACATGATCATAACAACTATTCGATCGGTAGTCTGAACCTGGAGAAAAGAAAACAAGAGCTGCAGCGAATAATGCTGGACAACATGAAGATAATGGAGCGTCTGATGGCCAAGTGTTCCAGCTACAGCGTGCAAAGATGGCAGAAGGAATGGGAGAAAACCTGCCAGTTGTTGGAGAACATATCGGCATACCCGATGAATAAACAAGCGCAGAATTCGGATATTGGACATCCATCGGCATCGACAATAAGAAACAAAGACAGACAAATGGGTGTAATAAGGAAAACCAGACCATCATCGACTTACTCTTTAAAGCGTGACAGGTGTAAACCACGTTAGTACGATTTCCAGCGTTAGGCTACAAAAATTACTCATACATTTTTGCTTCAAGTACTTATTATGATTACTAATTTATTTTCCCGTTGTTGAAAAATGTAATACATTTGAAAAACCGTTATGCAATACCGGTTGCATTGCAGGGAAGATCATTTTTAGAGGTCGCATAACGTTTTTTTTTTTAATGCATAAATAAAAGGGTGAATTTCGACAGTATAAAACAACGGAAACTCCAGTCGACGACCAATTCTACACTGGGGAAAATAAATGTAGCAAATATAACAAGTATTTGAAGCTAAAATGTAATTTATTTGCAAGGTGGGCATCCTATTGGCTCAACCAATGATTTCGAAGAATTTACAAATGGACGGCATTTAGTAGTCGTGATAAGAAATTTCACGCCTGCTAAGATCAGCTCAATTGTAAATAGTGTTTATAATCATTTCATTTTCACTAAAAAGCATTTTATCAATTAGAAGCCAGGCAACTAACCACAGTAGTATTAGCAGTATGTTTTTGTCACCATTAGAAATGACTTTATAGTGCGTGCTGCATTTAAAAACATTTTTAGAAGAGGCCTTTGGGATTTACCATCTATCTTAATGACAATTTAAAATTAAGAACTCTCAATTAGATTTGGACTAATTCATGTATGTAATAAATCAAAATGGAACAAACTGGAGTGCAAAGGCTAATTTCAAAAAGGGTCAATTGTAAACATCATTTAATTATAAAGCGGCACAAAACTACCCGAATTTTCCCCAAAACAACAACCAAAATACAAACGCAAAGAGCTATTGCTGATAGCGTCATATGTGCGCAAGTATTTCAAAAAATATTCAGCTACATACGAGAAAATTTTTATTTTCCAAAACGTTGTGAATGAATGGCCAGCACCCTGGATACATTCATAGAGTAACAAATATATTTCCAACTGTTTCACACAATTTAAGGGATGTTGATTGCAAGTGCGTTGCGTATGGATCATGATATCTGTTTCAATTCTTGACTAGAACTGATACTTCTTCATCAAAACAAAATGAATGAACGGATTAACGTAATGACTAGCAATTATCATAACTCAAGTCCGGTCAAAAATCAACCCATTGCTTGGACTAGGCTGCCTCCTAGTTGCAGTGTTTGACTTGTGACCATGTACAATGTAGCAAACAAATACATTAGCATTTGAAATTCAACTTCACTCAATTGTGATACGTATGCAATTTAAAAAGAAACATCACCCTACACCTGTAATTATGAATAACTATGAGTAAATGTTTACCAGGTACTTTTGAACTGTTTATCATAGCATTATGTATTACTTGGCATTTTTTTCTAATTTCCAACATGAAATTGACACACGCCTACCCATACTGGCTTAGATCAGTAATTCATGAACACGTGCTTCGCCTGAGAACAGAGGATGTAGCAATTTCAGCAAATTGGCCTGAACCCATATAATGGTGACTAAATCAACATTCAAACTATTAAAGCAAATGCACAAACAGGAAATTCGTGGATATAATATCTTAAATTGCGAGGTATGCTTAAATTTAAGGTAGCTTATGTTATAAACGAGTGCAATACATGAACAAATTCACAATCATGACAGTCAGCAAATTTCTACGGATTATCTTACTTAAATTGATTACCTTAATTAATGATACGGATTAAATTATTTAAAGCCAACCCCAATTCGAAATTCATTCAAAATTATTTCAAGTGAAAATCGTACACATCTTATCCTGGTTGTTACCCTTGCAACGATTTGTCATTCGATAAGATGTAGCAAAACGTACAGATATCATCATTCACACCTTTTGTGCTATAATAACTTCCAGTTACCCCATTCGTTTTAATAAGTTTGAAGCCATGCTAAACGGCTATCTTTATTATAATACAACATGTTTTTTCACAGTGGTTAGAGTGAAATGGGGTTGGGTATTCTTGGCCGGTCATCCTTTATTCTCATTTATTATATTTTGAGTAGGACAAAACGAAATCATATCTGGAATGGACGCTACAAAGAATATCGAGAACAAGAATGACTGATTCACTTTTCAGCATGCAAAAACAATGACATAAGAATAATTATATACACATTTTTCGGAGGAGTTATTTAATTCCTTGGCAGTTGGAGGAAGGGAAGGAATCGTTAGACTCGATAAATAAAAATGTTGATTTTTTCAAGTCATGCAGTTGGGTTGAAGAATGCAAATAATTACTCATCACCATGCTTACTGTAGTTATTTAAATACAATTCTTCTGTTTGGTGGCAGAAACAAGGTATTCAAGCGTTTTCATAGTGACAGCTGCAGTACATGTAAATAAACCCATAATTCTATCGAAGATTAAAGATGAATCATAATGTGAAGTGTAATCATGTATTCAATCAAGAAAATGTTCAGGTACATTATCCATTGCTATTTGGGTAGTTTATTTGTTAATAAACACGGCAGCTACCATGGTTGCCATCCTGTATCTGAAATGTTAGCATGAAATTGTTTTACACAGATGGGCTATTATAGTGAAATGTTTCCGACATCTGCAAGTAAACTTCCTCAGGAAGACATACCCCAGTAATTAAGGTGGTTCAACATTGTTTTCATTGTGGCTCATCTTATTACAATGGAAAGATCTTTTATTGTAGAGAAGATTGTTCACGGTCATAATTTGTTTTTATTTACACTACGTTCATTTCGCCTAATAAAATAGGCTTTTTTCATGTGCTGCAAAATAGATAAAGGGCCATAAGTCATACAAAAAATAACGATTATAAAAAGAATATTACCAGCTCGAAAATAAAAAATAACCTTATAAAATCTCACTTAATTTGGAAAACGTGTGTTGACCACTGTGCTAAGTTGGAATGATTATGCAAATTTTTATTACATTGGGGAATTTTCTTTATATAACCAAAGTCCAAGAATTCCTTTAGATAGTTTAAATTGTTATTTGAGCCCTCAATAACGAGAATTTACCAAATTCTCTTTTGGATTAAGCCGTCTCATTGGCTTGTTTTCCCTTTAACGTAATAGGTAATCATCCAACCCACTTAAGAAATTTCTTGTATGCCACTTGATCAGTTGGTTCTGACTCCAATGGAACATGGACCTACCAAAGTTGGTAAGGGACAGTTGTTTTTAATAGATTTTCTGATTTATCCCATGTATTGGATTTACTATTTTAATAGAGAATTAATTAAAAAGTTTCTAATCCTTCGTTGGTTCAGCCTTCTCATAACCCTATTAGTGTTGAGTGGTTATTATCATGGCGGCCATGATTAATTCCATTTGACCAATAAGAATGGACAGTTTCTTTGTACACTTAATGCAGTTAGAGGTCAGAATGTTTTAACCCTTCCTGCGTATCTTTAAGGTATGTTTTTTAAATGAATTTGCTTATATTTTTGTTTTTAAATTGTATCTAGTTCACTATAGTATTTGCAACTGAGGGATTTTTGTATTCCTCTAAAAACGAATGTTTTGTAATAATTGCCTCAATTGAGGCATGTTAGAAATATATTTTGTTATCGATGTTTTTTGTATGACGTTTGACCCTTTTATCCATTTTGCAGCACCTGAAGAAACCTATTTTATTAGGCGAAACATACGTAGTGTAAATAAAAACTAATTAAGACCATGAACCATCTTCTCTACAATATATAGTGCACCGGTCACAGATTAAAAAGATGACGTAGGAAAGATCTTTTACATAAACACTAGGATCAAAGTGAAAAGACAAATCAAAGTATAATTTAGAGGCAGATAATAATACAAAATGTAAAAGTCGAAAATTTGATTTATTATAATATATAATAACTGGAGTGCTGTTACTATATTGCAGGCCCTAAGTGCAATATTTTCCCCATATCAGTGTGGCTCGTATCGTCATTAAAAATAATTATATACTTAAAATTAATTTTCGGAACACAGGATTGTATCAAGATTGAAATTCAAATGAATATACCTGAAGCAATTTGAGAACAGACAGAATGAACTGATCGATTTACAGAACATCACTCAGTTACTAACCTACTCAGTATATCAAAATTCTCATCAAGCCTGCAAGGAACAGATTATATTTTCAGTTTGCTCTGAATGCAAGAACATTTTTAAAACTTCTTGAGCATGCTCAATCAAATAATTGGGAATTATTGCCTTTTTAATGAAAATAACCAACATTTTGTTGATTTTATTGACACAAAAAATGCTACGTTTTTAAGGTATGGAAATTGTTTTACACTAGTAGAAATGTGCAACACTCCTAAAAATATGTAAAATTCGAAACGGAAAAAAAATGATTTCTATTGCACCCTTTTTTTAATAAGACAAATTAACCAAACATTTTGGGATTCTCTATTCAATAGGACGGATAAAAAAATTATATTTCTGAAAGTTCCATATACCCTGATTAGCATTACATTTGTGTAGGTTTTCATCCTTGCATCCTTTACAAGTTAAGAACGTGGCAAAATTTGTTTGTGTGAATATTCACAGTCTGCCAATAACGAATATCTTTGCTTTCATTCGTTTGCACATGCACATCATACAATTCTGAATGGACCTTTGAGTGCAGTCAGAGCTAATGTACTATTAGCTCTATCTGTTATGAAGGTATCCAGTGTACCAATCTAAGAATAATTTTACTTTTTGTATGCTTATGTAAGCCACAAGAATCTTCATTTTCCATGCAATTAAGTTTCAATAAGTGAGCACATGTAAGGGCATAATCTGGCATATCAGGATTGAAATATTTATGGCAATTCGAAAAATTTGAAGCATGCGCCTTTGCAGAAATCATTTTTAAACCAATAAGTTTCGTCAATTTAGATATTGTACAAATTGCCATAAAATTATTCATACCGGATTTGCTCGTGTTTGCTAATTACTTAATTATCTATGCTATATAATTATAAATCAGTAAATGTCCTGTTTATTTGCAAAAAAACAATTGGATAAACATGCATATATCCAAACGGAACACCTGAAAGCTGGGGGTGCAACTCAGTTCAACTCAGTACCAACCTGTCAGTCAGCAAGGATATACCCTATAGGGAGAGGTATTTTTTATAAATACAGTAAATGGGGCATCTACAAATTATGAAATGAGAGGTTTTAGCTGATTGGAAACTTCTACAAGGGGAAATCTATATTATATAGCATCGATAATAAGTAATTAAAGCAAAGCTGTTTATGAGGAAAACACGTTCAAACTTTAATGCACGATTCAATTTCATGGACGACAACTTTATCGTACTATCATCAAACAGAATAATCTGAACATATCATGGATAAGCCTCGCTAAAATCAATTTCACTAGTCATGTAGTGATTATTGAACAGCTCAATTAAAACCCACATTGTTTCAATAAAATGTACATTACAAGGGGTTCACGGAGAGGACATATTGTATAACCGGGCGTTTTGTCAAATGTATTTGGCTGAAGTAAATTACATTGTTCCTTGCCAGATAATATATTGGATAATATATACTCGTGAACATCTTTATCTACCTCCATAAGAAAGAAAGAAAATACTCCTAGAACAATAAATATAACCCATATAGCTTACATATCATATGGATTTTCACACGGTTTTGCTCATTTACCCGACTTAAGTACTTTGTACCCAATGGGAAATATTTTGTCACCTCACGAAGGGACAGTAATGATGAAGGAACTGAGCATAATATATAGCATTAGGGTAAAATTGATTTTATAGAGTCAGTCACATGCAGAGCTGTATAATCAGTTGGAAAAATCAGAAAATTGAATGAGGATGAATTAATGCAGCTTTAAGATTGGTTGCATTTATGAACCCCGGAGCAGACCGTTTCCTGTACCACGAAAAGGGATTACCTATGTCGCTACATCGCAATCTAGGTCATGGTGTATCCATGATGAATTAATGTCGACTCCAGCTTTACATTTTGCCCTTTTTAATAGGACTACGCGATAATTAATATATCTATCTTGGATTAAGCTCTTCAATAAAACTGTCAATTAGCTGAGCATCGTTAGGCTACTGAGTGGTATAAAAATGGATCAAAGAGGTGTGTGACAAGAAGTGTCCCATTTTTGTCACCATAAAAATCTTAAAAATGGAGGTTAGCTGTTAAGTCGATGTTACTTTTGAATATTGGCACATCAATCACAAAAATAGATGAAACAATGTACAGAAGAAGCCATTTCAGGTGAAATCCGAAGAGATAAGGGCAGACCATCGTTGATCTATGTGCTCCATTTGATCGAATGTGTTGACTTTCATATCCATTGTGTAAAAGAGGAGATCAGCGTTGGGATCACACTGTCATCAGTGCGCGAAATCACGGGTCTTCTTTTCACCAAGCTATTCGTAGGTTAAAAAAATGTCACAACTTGCGTTAAACAAACCTGAATGGTTCGTTTCGGTTTCGAATCTTGACGCAGCGATCTTTTCAGTGAATTTGTTACTCCAGTACCAGAAAGCACCGATGCAGGTCCAGCGATTTTTTTGTTGTCGAAGTAACGCGACTACACAGCCGCTAAAATTGCAAGCACAGATGCCCGATCAAATCAATGTCTTTAATTTGCATAGCATGGGAAAGTGAGTGACTTTAATTGGGATCAGGCGATTTTTGGTGCCTGTCCTATTTGAAAATTCTAAAAAAAATACTTTTACATTTCTTTCTTCTTTTTTATCTTTTAAGCTAAATAACAACTGGTAAATTTTACTATTTATTCAAACGATAATTGATTGATCAAAATACTGCAAGTTAAATTTTTCAAGCATTTTTAAAAGAAATTTAGATGCAGAATTCATTGGGTTTTTGGCTTTTTCTAAATTCACTGATTTTTTAAAATACTAAATGTGGAGAAGCAACACAAAGACAACCGGGGAAATAATTCTAGAATGAGGAATATCATATGAATATTAGGCTACTGATCTCAGAAATGATTTTTGAAGAACCCGTAAGAAATTTTTACTAAAGTTAGGAAATAAATTGCACACAAATAAATATACATGCTAAGCTTATGGAAGCATAAGAGCTGCACGCAGGTAATGCACACTAGCTCATGGTTTACTCACCAAATTGCATACATATGTAAATTTGTCTTTGAAGAATTATCTTTAGAAGTGCTAGCCATCAAGTGGAGGTCCAAGATACACCATAGATACCTCTGTATTTCCATACACGGCAGACACTGCAGGGTATAACTGTTTGTCAGGAAGTCCTCGAAATGCTACTCCCAAAAACTCATAGTTCCTTTCAAACGCCAGTGTGTTATCGTCACAATCCAGAATCACACGGATCCGCTCCCCAACCTATGTGAAAAAATAAGCCTGTTTAGATAAACAAATGCATTAATTTTTTTAAATTAGCATATTCCCTCAGTTTAACTGATAATACATTTTTAAATATGCTTTCAACGGTACTAGCAAAAATCTTATCACAAATAATTTTAATGAATAAGGTGGAAATTTACAGACATGCCTGTAGTAACATCACAATGTTAGTGAACATCACATTGAAGGTGAAGCTTAGAATTCTGACTGTTGCTGTTACTAATTGCTAGTACCAATTTCCATTTCACTGGTTATGGATCATCGTTTTTTTCTCCAGTTTTAGGATCCTACCATTTGTAACGGATATTTCATCAAACGCACTCGTGCAGAAATGTAAAAAATATCCTTGTGAGATTGGCCATCATATTGCTGAATTTATACCGGAAATGCACTCCCTCATTCATTCGTTTTGATCTTCTTGTCTGAGAAAGCTGTCAAGAAAATGAAGCAGGCAAAAATTTGGAGTTACTATCCGAGACACGAACAGACTCGGTGACTCGCTGGAATAACTCTCCAATAGCACTCAAAGTCCCATGTCAATCTTCAAATTTCACCTTTGGAGAGGTTACTTTCGTTCTCAGCTCTCAAATGAACCCTAATCATGTCACATTTTATTCGTAAATTATTGACTTCCCACTTTAAACCAATCTAGAAATAACACTGTGTAACAATGGTTCATCAGCATCTCAAGTTTTGTATTTGAGTCCCTCCATACCATTACATGTACCGAATGGTACGAGTGTAATTCAACCAAACTCTTTCCGATGAGTCGGAGCAGGAGTGTGGCAGCGGAGGATAGTGGGCTGATAGCATGGCCTCGCCTCCCAGATCTTGTGGATCCCCATAGGAAAGAATCACATGGTGTCAGCTTGGGGGATCTGGGAGACCATGCCATCCTTACTAGTCACATAGAATGAACTACAGGCTCGCATTAACACTGCAATCGCAACCATTGATGTGGACATGCCGTGCCATGTTTGGAGAGAATTATACTATTGCACTGATATCTGTCGTGTCATGTAAGGTAGTTTCATAAAGCATCTCCAACCCTCTCCCAAAAGAAACTTTCAAAAGTTTTCTACACGAATACCTTACATTTCGTGTTACTATTTGTCCACAATAAACAGGATTCGTGTAATGTTTCGAAACTAGGGAGTTCTTTTTTAAAGGCTTTGTACTGGAGTGTTTAACTGTTAACATTCCTAGAAACTAGTGAATATCTTCAGGCTCATAATACAAACTAATTGTCACATGAAGATGAAGAATGTTCTGCCTTATGGTTAGGTTAATCAACCTTCTCTTAGAATATGATGTCCAAATCCTGCAAAGAAGTCACGAATCTTGGAAATGTTAATCATACTTAAGTTAACACTGTGCACACATAACCAAAACTGTTTGCATAATTTTCAGAATGCAACCAAGCCGGGGATACTTATAACATATGCTTCAGGGTATAGTGCAAAACCGGGGCTCATTTCTCGAAACTGAAAAGGGTGAATTCCACAACCTTCTCTAAGAATACTGATAAAATTAATAGAATTTGGGCAAAATTAAAACAAATCCCTCATCAAAAAAGGCAAAAAGAATTTCTTATAACACAATGAATTAGAGCTACATCCTAGATTACAGGCACTGAGTCGAATACCTGATATTTCGGGGCGTTGTTGAGTTGAGGATAATTTCCTTGGCTATCCCCGTTGTGCAGGAGATGATTATCTACTAAATTCCAACCCCAACTTTGATCGTCTGATCCCAGAAGCGCGACGTATCCATGGCACTGCATTGGCGCTTCCTTGGTAGCAATTCCAATGACGGCCACTGTCCCCAATGGTCCTTCCCACCACACTTCCCACGCATGCCTTCCGGTCCTGAAGCCAATTTTCCCCCTGGCTGCGTCCGTACTTTGAGCGACGGGGTTCCTGTGTAGCGTGAATCCATTGGGCTTTATATAAATGTTCCTGGAGCAATCGCTTGGATTCCAAGCGTGATAAAATGCACGTAATTTAGCCTTGTACGTAGGAACACTTGACAGGAGGTCCGATTTTAAGGCTTCCTCGGCGAGTCTACGAACACAGTGCATCCTCCACACGTCGTTGTTCTCATCGTTGAGGAATCTGTACCAGTTTTTACATGATAATGAGCAATTCCGTAAATCTGGAAGGTCCAAATAGGAGAAAATCACCTCTAAAACACGATCGGGCAGCTTGGTGGCCGCCATTTTGCTTCTTGCTACCGGTGTCATTGATAAAAGTTCGCTGTCTGTGAATTTCGCCCTGCAACAGCTGCGCATGCGTAAT